>UZAF01017271.1:0-50537 GCA_900617895.1 Haemonchus placei | reverse complement strand
TTGCTTCGATCGTTCCAGGCTCTGAAGAAGGCGATCTACGCCGAAACGCTAGCCGGAATAAAGTTTTATCAACCTCGTCCAAGTTCAAGCAAAGAAAACAACAATTTGTAAATTGTTTTCGGAAATGGAGGCTTGCCGAGAACCTATTGAAGCAAGGGCTCCACAATGTTTATCACAACTATGCTATCTCCCTCTGACCGATCCATCGAAGGAGCTTGAGGGCAAAATTATTCTTGCGTGGCTAGACAAAGTTGTGATATTTGGAGAACGTCCGTTGCGCGCGTTTGTCGAAAGTAGTTCACCCACCCACTCGCGTGCGGCACACCCTACTAAGGTCTTGAGATGGAATTACAGTACCACCGAGTGTCTATGGGGCGGATGATTTGCGTTTGTTCTTGCTATCCTCTCTTCGGCAAATTGCCGTGGACCAAGCGCCAACCGTATGCCCCACTGACAGCTGCGACGTCCGTCAAGTATCGCGAGCTGACCCCCCGCATGCGACGGCTGCGGCGTGACCTAGTTTCAACGAACGCACGCGACGAAGCGCACCCATGATATTTTGCTGGGTCAGGATTCCACAATCCAGAGAGGAACAGATAATTTGAGTGGTTCCCTACTTCCAGTAGAGCTTGACAAAGTGGCGGTGGATGTTACAGTCTAGCACGTACGTTCTGTGAATGACTCATCATTTTTTTGTGACACTTTAATGGACCTTTATCAAAGTGGACGGGTGCTCAAAAAATTGGCTTGCTCGTGGGACCGTGTAGCCAGCCAGCGGACACAACAACAGCTCGTGGAAAACGCGCTCGGTCCCACACACCAGGCACGCACAAAAGGCCGGTTGCCATCAGCAAAAGAGACTATAGGCGGAGGTACGATTAGCTCGAGTCGGCAATCCATCCTTGATAAAACCGCACGGCAAGGTGCGTATTAGGATCATAGAAAATTTAGCTATCATTTCCAGTGACTACGTTTTCTGTAAACCTCTTTCTATGTGAGGAAAACAGATCACGAGAGATGGAGACTCCAACTTCCTATCCCACAATATTCGTTACCGTGATATACGAGCGATGGGTGCCAGCCTTCGTATCTTATTTGGCTTCGTCAGGAATGGCGATAGTTTCCACATTAGGATGGCTTCTTGACCAATGTTCCAATGGCTGCCTCTCCCTTGCGAAGTGAGCGTACCATTTGTTGACATTCATGTTGGTAGAGATATTGTCGCCCAATCTAGTGCTGTTGCTGCGCATCGCAGCTGTTCCAACGCCGCCATTCCTCGAGAATAATGACAGCTCTCGTGTGAGTGACGTCATGTATGAGTTAAGAAGCTAGCCGTTCTATATACACCCGGATCGATCGGCTAATGCTAAGCTCTTCTACCCTTCGTGTTGAAGTTGACCTACCGCTTACCTCTTCAAATTTCGATCTCGGAAAGAGCAGGAGGCGTCAATTCATACGCCGCAACACTTCATGTGCGCTCTCGCCGTGAGCGAAGTTTTGCTGAAGGCCTGTGTGTTTAAGTAGTTTCGTTCATTACTCACATGATTGCGTATTTGAACTAAGCTTACGCTCATTTCACGCTTCCCTTAACCCCTCCATCTCTCTGCGCTACGCCCTCCGCGAGGGTCGGCTAAGCTCTCCGCGAGGGTCGAGTCGCTTACAAAACCCTACCTACAGTGTCTCAGCGCTGCCGCCTTTATTTCCACCAAATTGCAAGGCTCTTAGCTCAAATTAAAAATTTGCGCACGCTCTGCACTTGTGGGCAGAGTTCCTGCCACCTACCAGCGGTCCCCTTCTACCGCCTGTACCCGTGGGGTGTGGTACAATCCACGGGTCGATATAATGAGGTCATCGGACGAGACGCGCCATAACATCACGCCTACCATCATAATGGGAGAAGTATAAACTTAACTAACATAAGTTCAAAAATGACCAACTATGCACTTTAACAGGAGGACTGCGTTTTCTAGGATCAAAAAATTTGAAATTATTCTTATTTGAACAATTGGCAAGTAAATTGTTGACCTATGAAGTGAATTTTAACCTCGAAGGGGCTTCATTGCCATAGCAAAGAGATTTGCTCTAAATCTTGGTGAAGCCATGGACTACTGCAAGTCTTATTTGATCCATCTCAACAGAAAGGTACTGAAGCGATGCTGCTTGCGCGAGTAGCTCTAATGGGGTCACACGTGAATCGCGCCCCTCCCCCCCGTACCCATGCCGAATTCAAACGCCATAGGTCCAAATTAACAAAATTTCAGACACGACCCATCCCCATTTGCGGAGGCGAGTTCTATCACATTCTATCTAACTTAGCATCCTGCCGCCTGTACCACCATTCTAGATTCACGAGAACAGCAGTCATGAATGAAATTTCGATCGGACCCACACACTGACACACACAAACGCAAACATACAGATAAACCAACGGGCACGCTTAGCGCGTTATATATAAACTAGATTTCTTTTCTTTCTTTGTTTTTTTTTTCGACGAAAGCAACGCAAGTGTTCTTATACTACAACAGGTTGCAACATATCTTGGTCCTGAAATCTGTAATTCCAAGATAAGCTAGAGAAACTCTTACATCAGCCTAACTTGTGAAGATTACACGCTCCTCACAAAAACGCCTCATAATATATTTTCAAGGAAGGGACGAAGTCAGTTGTTTATTTTCAGCTCTTCTAAATTAGAATTCACACGATACCGAAGAATCATCTGTGCAAGGTTACAGGCTACAGGCCTATATTGATTTCCAGCAATGAGGAATGTCTGGCTAACACCCTCTGGATGATCTGAACTTTTGGTCATGGTGGAATCACCCTCTGCAATCCCTGCTTCTCTCAACGTTTTCAAGTGTCATTCTCTGTGAACCGTAATCGTCCAGGTGCACAAAAGTAGTCGCGCTCTTTGTCACCAGCCACTGGAATCTCTGAACAAGCAGAATGCTGAAGTACGTCGTCAAACGATCAAAGGACTCGGTAACTTTTAGAGAGTGCCTTGGCAATTAAACCCGACGGCAGCAATAGCCACGGTAGATGTGAATTTTTTTCGGGAGAGTGCATTCGGAGGAAATTGTTAGGGCATTCCCATCGCTGTAGGCTGGAATCGAGGGAGTATTCTGACACTAGTCTCAGGACTGTCCGGAAAGGGAGGCTCAGCTATAGAAAGTCCCAGGCCTACCGTAAGAGCTTGGTGTCAAACCAGCAAGATTGTAGTACATATGTCACATCACAAATGGATGACTTTATGAAGTGAGCTGAAAAAACTTAACATTCGATTAGTAGTTTCCTTTTCGTTTCGAGACTCGGTCCCAAGATCATATTGTATGGTAATACGCAACTTGCCATTAGACCAACTCTGCCAATGATCCCGAATACTCTGTTCAAATCCATGAAGCAGAACACAAGAAATACTTAACCGTGTGCCACGTTTCACAGTATACTTCTTGTAATTGCTGTTTTTACGTAATCTATTCCGTTTTACTCCGTTTGTTTCAAGCTGCACTATTCACTACTGTAGGCCGGGTGACACCTTTGGTATATTGTCTCTGTGTGCTTTTTATTCACACACCTAAAAATGATTTGACAAAAGACGCAATATTGTAGACGTCTCCGCCGTCAGAAACTACCGTCCTTTTGCTGCATTTACGGTGAAAAATCATATCTAAAACTGTATCACCTTCCTGAAACGATTCGCTCCTGCACTACATCGAAACATTGTCTTCTGTGATAAAGAGATGCTCACGATTTAAGTAGCTATGGATAATCATCGAAA
This sequence comes from Haemonchus placei, assembly GCA_900617895.1. Classification (NCBI taxonomy): domain Eukaryota; kingdom Metazoa; phylum Nematoda; class Chromadorea; order Rhabditida; family Trichostrongylidae; genus Haemonchus; species Haemonchus placei. The sequence goes on along the minus strand of UZAF01017271.1, from coordinate 46,762 downwards.
CTGAGGACTGTTTTGGATTGGTTCTGTGCAGGATTTAGCGAGCGAACCTGGCGTTGCAGTAGCGCGAGTGATCTTCCAGGTTTCAATCATCGCACGGGTCAACGAAGTTACTCGAGCAAACTACAGGAAGTGGATGACGACTTTCGTTGAATCCAAGAGGGGGGGGGGGAGGGCGTCGTGCCTCGACCAGAATCTCTAATCCACCCATATCCATGAACTATTGCTAAAAACGGACCTTTGATTTCTTTTCTCAGCAATTGTAAAGTTATTTGAGTATTTGCAATATTTGCTCGTATTGGAACACCATCTATAAATAAGTGACGAGTACATAACAATTAAAAGGCAGACGGAAATGTATTCATGTGGAAGAATGAGAAGACAATCTTGGGGAAGGAAAAACTAGGGCATACGTCTCTTTTTGCTAAGATTGTTCGAATGCGCTATTCAACTGTCACGCGTACCGCAGAGGTCTGTTGGCTTCTCATTATTACACATTCACTCACTTCATCAGTAGTTAAGATGTTGCACCTTTACAGGAAAACGAATCCAAATTAATAAACTAGTTAAAGGAGCCTGGGACCCTACAGGTTCAATTCAATGACAATGACAATCAACTCACAAGTGACAATGACAAGTGATGAGGCTCACTCCATATTGTCTAGGAAACTAGTGGAGACAATTCATTAGCAATAGGTGTTTGTCCGCCGCTGATCAGCATTCCCCGATTCACCTCTTTCAGAGCCTGCTGGTCATAAACACTAGCAAATTAAAAGTCTGGCTGCTTTCTTTTCAAGGTTCGAATCAGCCCTATCAGATCGGACATCTTATAACAAGGGTTTACACGCATTGTTATGCTGCTGTATAAAGCATCGTTAATTTCCGTAAGGTTGCATTGTTCCCAAACACGGTCCCATACGATTTTTCAAAAACTTTGGGTGTTTTCGCATATGCGATAGTGGGATGCGCCTCCCACAACCAGTCGCCTGCAGCCGCAAAACTGTGCTTTCGAAAGCCACACTAAAGCGCACAACGTCCCCTACTAGTCGTGTGGAGCCGCATTCTAAATCTCGAGGTAGATCTGTGAATGGCCCAAAACAACTAAATTGGGCTGCCGCTGGTTCCGAAGTGGAGGGTAATTATGGTTTTCTAATATGTATCTTTGAAACGCAATTACGACTCTCTGCGTGCTACGTAGACATGTCTCATGTTATCGTCTACAAAGAAATTTGCATACGGCGACTCCTTTCTGATCATCATGCCCCGATGTGAACAATGAATACTGCTAATAACGTTGTTTTAGGCGGGGAGACAACCCATCCATATGATGGTATTGATATTGCCGGATGATAATAAGGCTCGGTACGATTCACTGAAGAGCTGGCTCTGCTCGGAGACTAATAGTGAGATTTGTGTACTTCAGAAAAGTGCTCGTGAAATGTCTTGTGAACTATTTACAGTCCCTTCTCAATGTGTGCAGATGGGCACCCTGCGAGGACGTCAAGTCGACGGAGGGCGAAACAAAAATTTTGGTTCAATTGTTCTCAAGATCGTTCTCCAGATGAATTGCAAGATGGGAGGTGCTCTATGGAAAGTGAATATTCCGGTACGTGACGTGCTCGCATCGCTCAGAATATACTTTATCTATGCTATCGTATTGAAATAGCACACCTTCCATGTCCTTAGCAAAGAACTGCAGATAGTTCATCACGTGTATTTCACGAACTAAGAAGGGCGTGAAAGAAATGTGAGGATCTGACATTACACTCTCTCATTTTTACTTCCTTTTTAGTTTTTCTGAAAGCGGATATATTGGTATCAAACATAGGTAATTTCCTAAAAGGTAAATGCAAGAATTGGTGAGAATGTATTCCTTGCGACTTCGATTACAGGCAATTTTCGAAGGGATGGACCTGAGTCTCTGAGTGGCTGAGCGCATTTTGTCAGTATAGCTTACCTTATAGGAGAAATGCTTCAAACAGAAATCGCACTGAATTTTTCTTCATCTTTTTTGTGCCGGAGTGAAGCATAGATTCTGTTAGAACGCTTTTGAAATTAGTTACTTATTCTGGGAATGTTACTACAAGGGACGTTCAATTTAGGCAACAAGGAATATTTGATTGTTTCTGTTTCACTATCTAACTCTTTTAAAGGCATAGTTCAAGGTAACTTTGGGTTATCAGATTATGGCGAAAAATGGAAGGCAAGATGGAAGTAGTGCGACGAAGGCGAAGAGTGTGTAGGAATCGGCGTTTCTAAACTGAAAAAAATGCTTTGAAGAAACCCTGAAAAAAGGGGGCTGGACGAGAATGGGACCAAAAAAGTGGAAATGAATGGAGCGTTTGGACGATCTATACAATGTGTCTCATTGCGTACGCATGGGTCCTAATGCGAATACCTGACTACGGTTAGCAAAAATTCATTCACTCATAAGCATAAGTTAACAAAAAACCCCTAATAACAACAAAAACAGCTCACCTTTTTCAGCCTCTTGAGATAGAAAGTTAGAATGAGGATCGCAGGAGCAAAAAGAATAACGGGGAATGAAAGAAGGGGGGGGGGGGAAACATCGCCCAATCACTCGGCGATCAGCTGATTGTGTGTGGGTCCGTCCTAGAACGAGTATTGCAATCTGTGTCGCCTTGACATTCGTCGACGTGACATCGACCGAGGGGCGGGAAGTCCGGGTGATCCCACTATGCCCGAGTTGTTGAGTTTTGGCACTCGACTGCGTCCTTCTTGTTACTCTTGGGGCCACTGGGCATTCCTAGGGATGAACTCAGGAACCATTTTTACCGTGAACTATGCCTTTGAACTTTTAATACTTTCGGGCAGCAGTACATGAAGATTCGAAACGACCTCCGTGCAGGTGAACGACGTTGTGAGCGATACCGTGCTCCTGGGCTACCCTCGTCATGGTTCGACCTCTTTCCAGTTTCCCGACGATGTTTCCTCTTGTGTAGTCATTCTGATTATGTCTGTGGGACACGATGTAATAAAGAATTCTGCCAAAGTTTGCAGCTGATTGCTGTTTAACCCATTGCCTACCGCGTGCTGCACGTGATGCATCACGTCCCTTTGTCTCTGCGTGCCCGCGTTTTGGTTCAGAATTACTCCAAAATTTGAATGAAGTGAGAACAGCAAATACTTTGGGATTCAAAAAACCGCTGTGTGGCCGTGTGTTCCACTACGTAAGTCAAGTTGGTGCGTCGATTCTGAAGAAAACGCCGTGCACATATGCCAGCCAGCGCGAAACCACTGCGATACGCAATGGGTTAATGAAAGCTCCGTTCCTATCGACTGCCTCGATTTGCAGTCATATTTCGCGCCTTGTTTGAGCTTCGCACACCAGAGAACGTAGTAGAGGAGTGTGCAAAGTTGGTCCAGTATTCCGTCGTCCCCACAAAGCGAGACTCACACGCGCAGTGATACGACGGCTTGACTTGAGCTAACAAAGTTGTGATCCTACTCAAGAATCAAAGCACGCAGTAAGTCACGCTGTATAGAGAATCCTCTATAACCATCACAGCATGCAGGTTATCAAAAATGTTTGTTATATATGATTGTTTAAAATGATCTGGGTGATTGTTATGTTTCTTGTATCACTGCAGTATAAAATAGTGATGCAGTGAAGTAGGGTTCAGTTAATCAGTGCATTCGTCTCCCGCCTCTTATCTATTCCGGTCTTCTCGTCAGTGCAAGGAATATAAGAAGTCCTGCATGGCAACACTACTACGACAACACACACACACGACCCGGACACAATACATGGTGCATAAGCCGCTATACACACAGAAAAGAAGATACGAAGACAAGTGAGTTAAGCATTGAAAATTTGAGTAGTGGCTTTCTCTTTCTCGGCATTGGAGATGAGTTCTCTAATCGCAGCAGTTCGGTGTGCATAGCGGCCGATGCACCATGTATTGTGCCCGGGTAGTCTGTGTGCTGTCGTAGTAGTGCTGCCACTTCTTATATTTATTGCGCTGACGGCAAGACCGAAAGAGACGAGGGGCAGGAGACGAACGCGTTGATTAATTGAACCCTACTTCACTGCGTCACTCTTTTATACTGCAGCGATACATAAAACATAACATTCAGCCAGATCATTTTAAACAATCATATATAACAAAGAGCTCCAAATCATTTTTGATAACATGCGAGAATGAGACCAGAAAATTAAAGAATAGGGCGTCTGAACGAATTACACAATGTTTCCATGCCTACGCGTGGGTGCTGATGCTTTTACCTGACTAGGGTAAGCAAAAATTCATACACTTCTAGGCACAGGTTAACAAAAAAAACCTTGTAAGAGCAAGAATAGAACACCTTTTTTAGCCTCTGTGGTAGAAAATTAAAGCATGTATCGCAGAAGCACCGCGGCAGCAAAAAGAATAACAGAGAATAAAGGAATAGCAGAAAAACATCGCCTCATTACTTGGTGGTCAGTTGGTTGTGTGTATATCCTTGCAATCTGTATTGCCTCGACACTCGTCTGACGTGGCATTGATCGAGGGGCGGGAAGTCCGGGTGATCCAATAACGGGGCTCTCCCTATGCCCAAGCTGTCGAGTTTCGGGACTCGACAGCGTCCTTCCTGTTACCCTTGAGGGCCACTGGATGTTCTAGGGAGAGAACTCAGAAACCATTAATATCGTGAACTGTGCCTCCAAATGAAGGGTACTGCAGCAGTCGCATTCAAATCGTTACGTAATCTGTGCCGCGCAGTGCGGAATACGGATGTGGCAAGCGCGAAGGAAACTGGAGGGTCAGCGTGATTCGCTCGTTTCCCAACAAAGGTGGTAGGCATAATAGGTTAAGAAGTCGAATGCGCTTGCAGAAGGTTCCTAAGTATCGGAAAATGGAAGCTAGAAAATGATAGAAGGTGAAGGAATGTGAGGGACTCCAGCATGTGTTGCTGTGGGAGAAACTGACGTTTCAGAGAAACTTGAAGCTTCCAATAACTGGAACAAAAGTGTCCGTTAAGGAGCCAAGGTGTTATATTTGTCTGCGCAATGCATAAGTGAGCAATGATTTTTGGAAGGCGATGGGAATAGAAACTTACAGCTGTTGAGATGGGGAGCTGAGGTCGAATGTTTTGGAACCGTAAAAGTTATTTTTTGAAATTGCAGAAGCGTCGTCTTCAATCATTTTTTTCTCAGATGAAAAATGCTATGATAGTTGGCTATGATTTGTACCACGATTCTACTCTCCATGGAAAGACCATTGGCGCATGTGTGTCAACGACGGATCAGGATTACACTCAATTTTATTCTCAGACTCGTCCACATGAGAACCCTACGGAACTCGGAAACAATCTTGGTCATTTTATCAAAAGTGAGTGCTTTTTCATTGCATACAAGTGAACTTTGACATACGGCTCACTTTAAGTGTTCAAACTGCTGTAAGGATTGGCAACTCGTTGTGTTGTCCCACGTGTTGGAGCGTTTGAATAACCGGGCTCATACCGAGACTTTCTTTGTGAAAGCAGGTCAAAATGCTTGCTTTACTCCGGCTATCCCTCTTCTCAATGGAAATGATGTTCGCGCAGTTGTTAATATTTGTCAGTTTGTTACACACTCTAGAGTTCGCTATCATTCGCCACAATCGTCCTGCCGCTCTCACAATACAGTAAAATGTTGTATTAAAGTTCTGCATCAGTAATAAGGATCGTAGGCGTGTCTTTGTTGTTTGAAATTGGGGTGGAGTTATAACACCTAATCAAACACCTGTAAGGTGTTGAGCTAGTTGTAATGGAAGAAGTGACATACCAATTCATGTTTTCTTCTTACAGGGGGAGTTTTCTTGGTCACAGTGACATTCGTTCTGAAGTTTATATCGCTGCCTGTGTTTTCGAATGCTGGCTTCAAATCTAAATTTGAGAATTGGTGTGTTATTCCGGGTGGCACGATATCTCAGGAACCATACGCGGTTCTCTTACGGCAACCCAACACGTCGAGTCTCTTTGAGAGATACCGCATGGAGCAGCAGCAGAGTGATTGGTGAACCCACAAACGAGGTCAGCATCTTCATTGCATAGGCATGCTTTGCACTCACAATGTATGTTAAACTCTTCCAAGCACTTTCCGCCGGCTTACATTGACTACGAAGGTTTATGGCTCACTCCTAGGAACATCAGAAACGGCCTCCCAGGAAAAAGTGTTCAGCCCTTCTTTGATCCCAAGAGGGATTGGCTTCCATGTTGTGCGTTCGAAGAAGAGCAGAGTCTGTTTGCTCTCGTCACGTCTCAGAAACGAATATTCTCGACAAGTGAAAGCGACACGCCGTTACAATACATTAATAGAATCGTTGCGTTGTGGCTGCATTACTCCCATACTATGAGATGCCGTTTTCATCATCCCGCATAACCTCGTTCCGTGGAGGTCCAGGATACAGAACCCCCAACCTCTGTTTTACCGACTCAGGCTCCACTATGTCTCGTGAAGGAGTCTCATCGTATTAAGCGATTGATCCAGGGATTACACTTCTGGTAACGACTTGACGCCGACTGACAAGGAAGTGAGAGTGCTCAACATTCCGCCTGGGTTAACCTCCCAAATTCAACCTCACGATGTATATATTTTCTTGCAGTTCGAAGCCATGTATAAGTTCATTGTCTCATTCGTAATTTCTCATGATCTGGAGTTTCACGTTAGCAACCGCAACTCCATGATTCGCCTCATCTCCCCAGTGTATTTCTTGTTTCAAAGGGTTCCTTTCTCATTCATGGTTTGCACCAGACTACCTGGATTCAGACCTGGGAAAATTCGAAACTCCTGTTCAATACTGTTTCTCATCTCATATATGTAGACGGGAGCTGTAAGAGTGATGGGTGTGATGAACTATTTTCATGCGTTGCTCTCATTGTTGAATTTCGTGACCACACCTTAAGTGCCTGGAGCAAAATGGTTCTATGTGCACCCTTATTCAGTCTATGGAGGCTACAAAAAGTTTTACTCGTATTATCATTCCTGGTGCTCCGTAAATATGAAGGAGGTCTGTAAGTGGTCTACATGATACGTAAATGTCTTTTGTAAGCGTTTAGGACATTTTTATAAAAAAGCAAAACAAGCAAGTGCATCAAAGTTCTGAACCACCGTGTCGCGCCTACCAGTCCATTGTTCTCCCAACTCGGCCATCGCTGCATGTTCGGAACTGCTCGGGTGCGTATAATAGCAGCACTCGGGAAAAAAAGGCCCCAAACATTGTTTCCAGAATTGTTTCGCAGATTTGGAGCCTAGATTTGAAGTCAGCGTTTGAAAATAAATACGCCGGTATACATCTCATCTTGAATGGCCACAGCGACCTAGTATCCTTCCCTTGTAAGTATTCGAGAAATAGACATTGTTGCTTGCGTATTGTTAGCAATCACTTCAGCCACCACATATTAGCCCACTGTGGCCCGCTTAACTTTCGAGCGATCTTGTTGAAGTTCGCTCGCCCAATCAGTGATGCAGGATTTTTTTAGTCAAAGAATCAGTCAATAGCATATATCTTTACATTCAAACCTGATACCCACTGTTTGTGAATAATGGGATGATTATATGGCCGAGCCATTTTGCCGATCCTGAATCCGAGTCACGGTTCATACCGCGGGAACTCCTCTAGACACTTCTTCTTCACCTCTCCAACTGTTAACTAAAATCTCTAAAGTCAAACATAGGAAAGAAGATTCACCAAAAAATGGTAGATGTTCGTGTGGTGAGTGTCTTGATAAGTGCGAATTAAGGCAATGTTAGTCAAGAAGCTAATTCATTTTTTAAAGAACTCCACTGTTACCTCCACTGCTTCCCTCTATGTACGACCACGAAGCTTTTTGATGATCGTGAAGGTCTCGGAGCGAAACTTGAGGTTACTTTCAACAAGGCAGAAGTTAAACGTTGTCCAAGACCTTGGGCAGCTTGGGCGAATTACTTGTCGCTCAAGTTGCCCAAGATCTTGGACAACGAGTTGGCAATAAGAGCTGATGTTTCCATTTGTTGCGTTCATAGTACCGATGTTGGCGTTATCGCGGACGCTCTATCGAAGTCTCTTAAAGGCACAGTTCACGAGGAAAAGGTTTCTGAGATTTTCCTATAGTGTGAAATCGAGGCTCCCCCTTACACCATACCTGCCGTTATAAGATCGAAAAACGTCATGGATAGGGCTTAATAAGGGGCCCGAGATTATATCATGTGAATGTCACACCCATAGTGAACGAGTTTCAAGGGTTTTGTAAAGGCTGCACTATCTCAAGAGACTCTCGTGTAGGAAGTTCAAACAGCTCGCCATAACCCATGGCTACATTGAAAGGCAGTTTCGGACAATTTCGGCTTGATGTAATCATCTCTTTGAGTAAGGGAAGCAAGTTAGATCTCGTCCAAACACCCCTTACATGCCACTACCGTCACAGTGATTTCGTCTAAGCTCCACTTCCACTACTTTTAAGAAGTTTAAAGTGGGCAGATTTTCTCGCTTTCTTCGCCACCGATGTACTCCTTTATATCGACGCTTCCACTTTTCTACCTAAAAAGGGTACCTTAAAATTATCGTGAGCTGTGCCTTTAAGATCATCGCTCGGCTTTGGCTTTACAGCTTTAAACACATTGAAATGATCAGTCATGCGTAAGAGATTGAATCTCACTAATAGTCATGTGTGTTTCGTACTCGATCGAAATTTTAAACTCCAGCAACTGATCTTAAACAATTTCCTAGCGAATGTTAACGAAAAAATGAATATTAAGTTGCGGAAGGAGCGGGTTAAGCAGGCACTTCAGTCGCTAAGGGGTATAGTTCACGATGGGCATGGATTACGAGATTCCCCTTAGGACGAATGTGGTCCCAAATGATAGCACATAGGATGCTGTCGGGTCGAAAAACGGCCTAAATATTTTGTAGTGTTGGCTCCCTTCACACACCGAAAAGTGGCTTTACTCTGAAGGCCCTATATTTTCAAATGTGCACCATCCTCAATGGAGCACATATGAAAATACAGCAGGTAACTAGAGAGCACATAATTTCCAAATAGCAGTGGAAAACAACGACAACAATAGAATAACGATGTAAGAAGATTAGTAGAGAATAATGGTGGTGCAAAATGTGAAAGTTGCAGTAGGGCAAAGTTTTGTTTGCATGTAATCCCGACATTGCAAGGCAATTTCTTTATTTTTGCTAGCTATGGCCTGTTACGCGGCGCCACTGGACCTCGATCTAGTTTCGGACAACCACCTATAGTGACTACCTTTTCAAAATCTCTAATTTTTCGAAATCCGCACATTCTCGCGTTGTCTTCGCCACCTTTGCAATGTTCTGCATCATTACTTCTGTTATTCGATTCTAACTAGATACCTCGAAACTGTTATGAACTGTGGTTTGAAAAAAATTTATACCTGGGTTGAGTCATGGAAGTTGCGGCTCGTCAGAATAGGGAAGGGAGATAAATTTTCTCTACTCACTTTCAAGGGTACTTTCATAGAGAAATGGTCCGTATCATTCTGATTCCTTCATTTTTGCTTTCATCACGCCCATCTCTACATTCCTTCTGGCCCTATTCTCGAAGCCAACCATCCTTACTCCCGAGATAACGTTCGATGATCGGCGATGGCGTCGGTATCATAAATGCAATCAGTGGATTCACGGATGCGAAGAACCTGGAAGAACCGGCGTGCACTACACTCAAAGTCTCCTCTCGAGATTTACGGATGCGAAGAAGTGTGGGAAACGGCGTGCACTGCACTCAAAGTCTTCACTCGAAAGTATGAACATTTTATACGTTATCACGCAGCGCAGTAAGTAGACGCCACTACGGATGGAAAATGAATAGAAATAGGTCATGTTCGTTGCAGTGATTCTTACAAGCGTGTCAGAAGTGAGCTTCGTTTCCAAGTGATCGATTTGGGTGATAAGAACTGATTCCGGGGTTAAGAGTAATTGTCGTTCCTTATCTGATGACGAACGGCTGTGAAGCATCACTAAGTAGTGATAAATTAGGTTGTAAAGAAAGTTCTGGCCGTTCCCACTCACGCGCCATATGAATTCAAATTTTGGCGGTTGTCCATTCAGACTAATCGACATATTGTGTTCCTTAGATAAGTCATTAGTTGCTCTTTTTGTAATAGCGCTTTCCCCAAAGTCTGTAAAGTTTTGGAATCCTTAGGAGGTTTTTTTGGCAGAATGGATAAGACTGCTTTTTGAACGGTTTTACTTAACGAGTTCAAAGTTGGTCGAACTGCGAAGGATGCAGCCACAAACATCAAGGTTGTATGGGGAGAAGGTACTGCATCGGAGCGAACGGTTCGTCGCTGGTTCCAGAAGTCTAGAAGTTGAGACGGGTCACTGGAAGACGAAGAACGAGTTGGTCGACCATCGTTAGTTGATCAGGATGTTTTGCTAAGAGCAGTCGAAGAAGATCGACGTCAACCTCTGAGAGAGATTGAGAAGAAGATGGGTGTCTCCCACAAAGTCGTCACTGCCCACCTCAAGCTGCTTGAAATGGTGAAAAAGCTTAACAACTGGGTGCCCCACGATTTCACGGAGCAGCAACGACTGAATCGCTCGGAGGTTTCATTGAGAAGAAATGATGTTGAGACTTTTCTCCATCGTATTGTAACGTGTGATGAGAAATGGATCCTGTACGATAACAGGAAGCGTTCTGCTCAGTGGGTGGGTGTGGATGAGCCTCCGAAAAAATTCCCAAACCAAGTTTACACGTCACGAAGACATTGATCACATCACGGATTAATCCACTACTGCGTTTCTTCCTCCAGGTCAAACTATCACCGCACAGCCATATTGTGATCATATTCGCAAGTACACGAAACTGGGGCAGATGCAGCCAGCACTAATCAGTCGCCACGGTCTACAGCTCTTACACGACAATGCGCAACCGCAAGTGTCACGAATTGTCTTACAGAAGTTGAACGAGCTGCGAATCGAAGCTCTCCCTCATTCACCCTACTCACCAGACCTGTCACCAGCTGACTACCATTTACTCTAACATCTGTTCAGCTTGGAGGAACGAGTATTCAAAAATCAGGGCGACGCTGCATCTGCCTTCCTCGAGTTTTTGGAATCCAGATCTCCGGACTTTTGTGAGAATGGATTAGACAGACGTATCACGTTGGCCAACATGTGTAGAATTGAAAGGGGCTTACTTTGAATAAAAATGTTCACTTTGAGATGAGTTATAACTTTTTGAAAAATAGCTAACGAAACAGCCAGGACTTTCCTTACAACCTTGTAATCGTCATCCATTGATCAGACACCAATCCGCACGACAGTTTCAATGCAATTCCCTTCCCGCAACTTAAACTCAATAATTTTCCGAAGGGCAGGTGTTTATATAATATGAACTTGATACATAAAGCGGGAACTTTGTGTGTCTCTTTGTATGTCCGTTTGTGCGTCCTTCCGAAAGTCACGTAGGCTCGATGAAGAGTGTGAATATCACGTGAGCGCGGTGAAGAAACAGTTATGGGATGGGAAGCCAACCGATATTGTTTATATTGGTCCTCTAACAATCCTAGGTAAGTGTTAGTGGGTATGTGGCGTAGCCCAACTGGTACTATATATTGCACATCCACTAAAGTTTGTGCAGCGATTCGATGATGCCTTGAAATTTTGCAAGCAAGCGCCTTAAGTATACTGATAATTGCAGAGGCGCTACGAAAGTATTATGTTGCCAATAATCACTCACTTCCGGAAAAAGTTTTTCTATATCGCGACGGTGTCGGCGACGGACAAATACATTACGTGAAAGATCAAGAGGTGAGGATTAATTTTTCTCTGAAATTTGTCAATGAAAGTTGTAATATAGCTTCACTTTCAGGTGACTCTCGTACAGAAAGCTTGTGAAGAAGTAGTGTTGAAGGAAAATGCAAAGCAACCAATTAAATTGGCATTTATTATAGTAACAAAAAAAGTGAATATGAGAATATTCAAAGGCGCGCCTGATTCCAAGTTGTCCAATCCGGACCCAGGGACTGTTGTCGATACTGTCGTCACGCGTCCCGAGAGATATGACTTCTACCTAGTGCCTCAATTTGTAAACCAGGGGACTGTCACACCTGTCTGTTACAATGTTATATTCGATAATACAGGCTTGAAACCCGATCACCATCAAAAGGCGAGGCTTTTATATGCTTTTGATTTGTGATTGAAGGAGCAATGATTTCTTTCAGCTGGCGTTCAAACTATGCCACTTGTACTATAATTGGCAGGGAACAGTGCGCGTACCCGCACCTTGCCAATATGCTCACAAGCTGGCATTCATGGTAGCGCAGTCGATTCACAGGGAGGTTAATGAGGAGCTGCGTAGCAAATTGTTCTTCTTATAGGTGAAAATATTGCATTAGGTTGTCTCGAAGGCTCCCGCGGATTTTTGAGTCATCTTCGAGTAAAAATTTTAGAAAAAACATCTTTCATCAGAAGATATATCCTCCTTTCTGTACAGTAATGGTTTGCCATCTTCTCCTGGTTTTCATTATCCCTTTCTCATCTGAATCTGAACTAATGGTTGCCACCGAAGCTCTGGCAAATTTTCTCGAGTGGTCAAAATGCGGTTCGTAGTTATCCTCTTGGAAGACAACGCCCTTACGATTGGCCAGTTCTGGACACATCTGGTCTATCGCTGCCTTGAAGTTGTTTAGCTGACTTCCATCCTCCTCCCTCCCACATGGAGGCGCGGTCCATCACATTACGCTCGCTCGGTTCGTGAGGTACCTAAACATCAATACGCTTAAAAAAAACCAAGTTCCAGCAATTGGACACGAATAGTTAGTGTCGAAAAACTAAGTTTTTCTCCTAGTTCACGAGTAGTGCTGTGCCGACTCTTATCGATTCACATTTTGATGGTCGTTCTTAACCGGTGATAGCCTCCCTGAGCGTTGTCGATCTTCGAGGGTGTACTCACCTTGTTGAATTTCGTAAACCATTCATGCACTGTACATCCACCTATAGCGTTAGCTCCGAAAACAACACAACGTTATCTCGCGGCTCGATGCCTATTCTTGCCCTTGCGGTAGAAGCATGCGGTAGAAGTACCGGTAGTGCACGCGATGGTCCTCAATTTCCACACGAGTCCTTTGAAGACAGATTTTGAGGAACGTTAGTAGAACCTAAGCGGTAATATAAGGGAAGACTGACTCTTTTCGGAAATGTATAATTTTATATTACGTCCGTGATCTTTGAAAAGCAGTTGATAAGCTGAAAGCATTGAGACACGGCGGGAACTTTCCGGACAACCCAGTAAAATCACCCTCTCACTTGACTGGTCACTCCATATTTCACGTAACTCTATAATAATTAACGTAAACTTCGTGAGCATTAATACTTGAATAACATATTTGTTGAGTAATTGTTCGTCACCGGCATTTAGCGAACTGTTTTTTTCCTTCTGCTTCCGTTATGATACTTTTGGAAAGTGAATTGTGATGTCCATCCTTTTTTACTCCTTTTTAAGAGAATCCTTTTACGTTCCACATTCCTTACTACTCCAGAATGTGTTCACTAACTGTTGATTGTTGTTTCCGTTAAACATTACTTTTAATCTCCACATGTTTCTAATCCATAATCTGTAACGCTAATATTTGAGAGTTGCAGTTGTCTCACAAACCTAGCAAAATTATACTCTATGTCGTGAATTCCTTTTAAACTGGCTTACATCGGAGTAAGGAGGGTGAACTGTTAAGGCCCAACCCTGGGAATACCTTTTGCTCAGTCCCTGCTGCTTTTGTTAGAATAACATGAGTTTGACTCAGTATTTGATATGCCGGTTTACAGGCAAGGACTGTCGAACGTGATCATTGCCCTTCTCTTTTTGTCGAAATTTTTGCCCTTCTGGATTGTATTGTTCCTTTGGCAATGTTTTGTATAACAAATGTATAATAGTATTCGAAGGAAAGCATATGTTGCTCTGCCAATTCTATATTGAGTTGCGACTATCATTTTAGAAAAATAATACTTTGATTTTCCAATCAGCTGAAATGCATAACCATGTGAATTGTAACCTATCGCTCAACTTCGGCGATGATGGCCCAACCTTTTTCCGTAGGGCTGCATTGAAAGATAAAGGGTTGAGTATTTGATGTTAAACTATCTCGTCTTCAGGGTGCGCCCACGCCTTTGACGTGCATTCAAAGTCGTAGAGGCATTATCAGTGCATAGAGGGGTAAATAATGACCTGCTCTTGCAGGATCATGTACAAGTTGGTGCTATTATTCTCCCAAACAAGTCTAGTACTGATTAAAATATCCCGTTACGATGAAAGGCCTTGCTAGGCGAATATCGACCCCGAATTCGATCCCCAGGCCATGCGTGTGGTGGTGCGCCACTCCCCTCTAGGCCATTTTCGCCTCAGGCGTGCAATACCTTTCTAGAGAAAAAATGAGCTAAAACGAAGGGTATCTAGGTATAAATCGCCAGTTCTCTGAGTGACAATATCCTGTATTAGACGGGCACGATAACTCGTGACACAAAAAGAGGGGAAAGCTTCAAAAGAGAACATCGAAATGTTCGGCTTACGACGGACTTTCTTCTATACAACAGAGTTAAGAGAATCGGCTAACCTGTCACTTTTATTTGGAACAAATGTTACTTTTCTAAACGCAAAGTTTGACACTTTCTATGTGTTTCGACGGCGAAAGGTAAGAGCGCAGCACAGGGGGGTGGGGGCTACCGACGGCCTAGGCGTGTGCATACCGTCACCCCGCTGCGTCTCTTCCTTCTTCACGCCCAGCCGGCTCGACCGCAGAGAGGGCTACAATATCGAAGATCCGGCGATAGCGCTGTTTCACGTAACTAACATAGCGGTACTCAACCAAGGGGGTCCTAGACGCAACCGTATTTGGAGAAGCAGAATGAACGCATGCATCAAGGATTTGAGCCTTGATGTCATACCTAACAGACCAGCATCTCACAGACAGAGCTTCATCAGCTGAGACTGATTCAGCTGTGCAGCGGTGGCTCAGCCAAGACTTTGCTCGCTTCGGTATTTCGGCACTGTGGTGTAGCAAGGGAAGGAACTGTTTCCTTAATTTTGTTCCCAGAATCGTTGAACGGATTTGTAGAACAGATTTGAGATCAGCGTTCGAAACCATTTACGGCGGTACATATTTCATCTCAAAACGACATTGCGAGCAAATACCCTTTTGTTGTTAAAAATGGGGACACAGAGAAAAAGAAAGCTTATCTCTTGAAGTAACTTCCACGTTCGGTCTTCTTGAAACCTAGGCATATTGTGCAATGTTTTCACTATGTATATGTTGTCCGTTCAAAAATACGGGGATTGCACACAAGGGACAGTGTATAAACATCAGTGCTCATCCTGTGACGGAATATATATTGGTGAGAGGGAAGGATGTTAGGCACACGTGTCAAAGAACATCTAGCAGGTGAAAGGTGCGGGAGCCTTTATCACGCCACATGGGAAGCATTGAGTAGAAGTACGATAAGGCAATGATTTTGATATTAGATGCAAAATCCTAGCCTACGAGAATGGGATCGGAGGTGCTAGAAAGATTTTGGAAGCGTTTCACATCCACGACGGAAATCCCGAGCTGAACAACCGAAATGAGTGCATTGCCATAACAAGCGAATTTCTGTCGTTCATTTCTTTTTGTGGGCTTTGAGAACACCGCGCAACTCTTACCCAACGACCGTCATTGGTCCCTGTTTATCCACGAAATTGAGTCGACAACAGCGTTGGTGGAACTGCAGAGGGTTGGTTTCTCGGTTGGGATATTTTAGTTTCAAAGTTTCTGGGAGCTGCTGCAAGTGGGCTAACGCGTTTGGGCGCTTGGTCGGGTAAACCACAGTTCAGGAGCTCAGAACTGCTTTCAGGTCCTGAAGACGACGGATTTGTCGAAATGTCGACCAAGAAAGCGGTTTATGTCTGACAAAATTGTACGGCAAAACAGTGAAAAACTTAACTCTTGACTTCAAAAAATGAAAAGTGACCCGCCTAGCATAGAAGATCTGGAAGCGCTGCTGCAGTGGTGACGGAGCTGGAAGATATCGTACCTGTGAATGTCTAAAGACTTCGTGATCCAAAACTAACGGTTGAGGCGGCATCTGGGCAAGACGACCCTGAAGTGATGCGGGTCGTTGAAGAATTCTCGGCGTGAGGGTTGAGACAGAGTCGTGGGAGGTATCACGATGTCTTTTTCGCTTCCTCGAACAAAGTTAACTTTATGAAGGCCGACGGCTGATGCACTAACGAACTGCGTCAGAGCTCAGAATTGTTTCTTATAGAGGACTAGAATGGCGATTGATGCCGGGTTAATAAAGAGACAGACAACAACGATCTATGCAAGCTTTCAACTTTGGCTTCCTTTTTGATCGAATCGGTGGCTGACTTGGTTGATGTTCCGGGAACATTAACGGAAGAACGGCGTTGTTCTGTTCGTGAACCCATTGCGTACCGTGGGGTTTCCGCGCTGGCTGGTGCGGGTGCCCGGCGGCTCTTTCGTAATCGAAGCGGCGTGTCTCACGGTGTGCAGCTCGCGGCCACAGAGCAGTTTTTTAGCAGCAAATCGCAAAGTATGTTCCGTTCGAACTTAATTTTGAACTCTAGAATAATTTTGCACACGAAACTCCCTTTTAAACAAAAACTACTTTAGTAGACAGCCATGGATGAGTTGAATCAATCATTTGAAGATCTGCTTATCGAAAGTGGTGACGAATTCGATGAAAGAGGGGATGTCTTAGACGACATGGCTGTGAATGTTGTGGAGTCAAGTGAGGATTCGGATTGGAATTCTAGTGATGAACAGTCGGATTCGAGCGATGAAGGAATTCAATGGTTTTCAAGCATTCGAAGGCGAGATCAATTCCGCTTTCAAGAGTTTGAAGGGGTGCTGGTTAGAGACGCACTAGGCTGTCAGCATCCCATCCGAATTTTCCATAGATGTTTCACAGACGAAATTGTCGAGTTGATCACAAGAGAAACGAATAGATACGGACTCTCAAAGTATTCTGATTGGACGGATATTGACGAAGAAGGACTATTCACGTTTCTTGCTATCTGCTTCCAAATGGGGCTGGAGATTAGATCGAATTGGAGGGATTATTGGTCCACGAGGAAGGTGTTTAGTGGAACATCCGCGGTGAAGCTTATTTCTAGAAATACTGAACGCCTTCCATTTCGCCGACAATGACGCTTCTGACAAGTCTAACAGACTACAAAATCCAACCGATTCTGGACGAGACATTTGCCGCTGTTTATAGCCCGAGCAAGAATGTACGTATTGATGAGAGCATAATCCCATTCCAAGGTCGAGTCATATTCCTGCAGTATATTCAAGGCAAACGCCACACATTCGGGATTAAGGTTTATAAATTGGGTTGTTCTGGTGGCAATACTTGTAAGTTCATCGTCTACGCTAGACAACAACGCTATAAAACTTGCCAATCTTCACGACAGGCGGTTCTGGATTTGGTTACCATACTTGAACGAAGGCGGGACAGTCACAGCAGACAACTTTTACACCTCTACTGCGCTTGCTGAATTGCTGATAGAGCAAAAGACTAATTACGTCGGAACTCTAAGGGAAAACCGGCTTGGAATACCTGTAGATATCAAGAACGCGCGGCTCAGTACAGGAGAGGTTGGGGCTAGAACAATAGAAGCGTAACTGTGCTAAAATGGAAGCACAAGAGGGAAATATATATGTTATCGACGTGCCACGATGCGTCCAAAGGTCAATCCAATAATCCAGGTATGGTAGAAGACTAATTTGGCAAAGGGATCCGTTGACCTATCTGACCAAATGTGTCCACACACCCCTTTTGTTAGAAAAACGACGAAGTGACTCATGCCTTTTCTTCCACCTCAAACTCAACTAAGGTGGTCAACGCCTGGCTGTATTTTGCGTAGCGAAAGAAAGAATTTCGAGCAAAGATTTCAAGTGCCGCATCATTGAGTCCATTCTGGAAGAATGGAGTAGTGCAGACCCTACAACGTAAAAGACCCAAACTTAAGTTACTGGACCAAAAAGACCTGACTTATTTGTTTCCAGTCATCTCACAAGAAATGCTCCGTTTGATTTTTGTGAATATTTACTAATATTATGACATTGTGTACGTAATATGTCGTAATGTGTTAAATGTAGACTAAAAGAAGATCGAAATCAAAGTACTGTGCAAAGAAGAATGGATAGTCCAAGAATTACTTCAGATCTAGCAGCCCCTCGTATATATGTCACTCTCTAGGGTCAGATATGTATACTCATCTTTTTGGAGCACGAAAAAGGTGAAACAGATAAAAGGGCCGAAAGAGTTGCGTGCTGCACCATCGAAGCACGAGGTACGCAATGGGGACAAAATCACTGCTGATGATGTGCAAAATGAAATCCACTGTAAAGTCATCGTACTCTCGCATTTCAAAAAATACCGGCTCTACAATGTCTGAGGAACTAGTTCAGGATTGCTTCTGTTTATAAAGCGTTTTTGCAAGCTATTATGTACTGTCCCGTGGAAACAACTGATTCAAGAGCATGCATATGTCGTCAAACAGCTTTCCACAGCTTTCCGCTGTTCTGGTGGCTCTTGGCAACTCGTTGGGTTGCTGGACTATGCGAGCCCTTTTGGCAGTCTTGTTGCCATATTTTTTGTGTATCGTCCTGATCATTCACTCGTGATTCTGCGGGATTCAACTGCATGCCTCGAATTCACTTGTTTGACCTACGCTGAGGGTTTCCTTTTGGTGGGAGCATTTTTATTGTGCTGAGTTTGTTGTGAACAAGTGGTTCATAGACGACCCAGAAGTCAGGAAACTCTTCATCCAGTGAATGCCGGCACACTTACTCTATTTGGTGCAATCGAGAGAGCAGTGAAAGGCGGCTGTCTGGATACTTCATTTTCACTACTTGAACTTGGAAGCCCCGTGTGGATATCATTTGTGGTCCGCCCCGCATGTGGTTCTGTTCTCCAGAGGGTTCGCTTAGTTTGCGTTTGAGTCTTTTCCGGTCGCTGATGGCTTCGGTTAGGCGTGTTTTCAACATTAAGTGAAGCTGCTGCAGCTGCTTGTCTGATCATGTCGTTGGACTGAATCTCTTACTCTATCTTCCCTTTTTCTTAGAGATGGATCTTTTTTATTTTTTCCTTCTTGCTTTTCGTATTGTCGTAACTTTCTTTCAATCGCCTGATTAGCGTTTGCACGCTTGCTTTTGCAACAATGATCTGTGATATACTTCATCATACCTATTGCTTGCATTGTTTTCTCATACTGCACCTCGGCAGATTTGCTACCTTCATTATTTTTCAATTTAGTTTCAGAATTTTAATATATTAAGCCGTATTGTGACCACTTTTAGTGCCGAATCTGTGCAGGCGTTATACAACTGTCTGTATCGCACCACTGCTGGTAGGTTATTTTCACCTCTGAGGGTGCTCAACTTCTGTGGGTTCCTTGTAATCACCTCTGTGGGTATCGAATCTCTCTGGTTCCAAATTTACCTTGTTTTGACCGAAGCAGCAAAACTGAATCGGTCATTCGGTGGAAGTGGTTTATTGTGCAAAAATAATGGTATAACACTTTACTGCGCTTATATAGTATGTGATTTACATGGCAGATATTACAGCATCCACATGATAATCGAACAAAAAGAATGCATGTGACGGGGTAAAAACGGAGAATTCTACCGAATGAGAATATGACTAGTAGGCAAACTATAGAAATAGAAAAATCAAAAAAAGTTGTGGTCTGCCACGACATATTGAAAGAAGAATTTCATCATGAGAATAGCCTTAAATGAAGGCGTATGCTGTTCCCATAGTACACAGAGGATGAGGTTCGTCGATTTCAGTGGGGAAGATGAAGGTTGGGACAGTGTCTGGTCCGGATAAGGTGCCAACAGAAACTTGTATAACGCTCGAAGAGTACGGAAATAGGTGACTCACCTGATTCCTAAAAACTGTGACAATCGAAGGAAGTATCACGGATATGTGGAGAAGTAGTTTTGTTTTTCTCATTTTCAAGAAGGCAGACGTGATGGGGTGTTTTGACTACCGAGGGATCAGGCTGAATGCACACACGATGAGACTTCGCGAGCTGCCGGTCGACTCAAGACTGAAAGGCTGCTTAGTGCGTGCCGGCGTGCCGAGGCAGTGCTGGGGGGGGNAAAAAAAAAACAAGATCAAAAATCAAACAACCAGGGGCTTGTGCAAATGGTTTTTGATCTTGTCTCTCTTTGTTTACAGCCCTTCGATGGGGCTGACCAACCGTCTGCCTCACTCCTCCCTCCTAGCACTGCCTCGGCACGCTGGCATGCCGGCGGACTATGAAAGCAGCCAAAGAAGTAATCCTGGTCTGACGAGAGCATGACAAAAAGGTCTACTACGGATGCCATCTCCAGTGCTGACCAAATAAGTATTACGAAAAGCGCGGACTCTGTTACCTAGCTTTCTTCGATCTGGAGAAAGCTTTGGAGCGAATCCCAATCTCTTGAGAAAGCTACGAGATTAGGGAGCTACGAGATTAGGGAGCTACGAGACCTAGTCCCCTGAGGGACATATACGGTAGATTCGAGACAAGTATCTTACGGTCTACACAACGGCCCTTTGTTACAGCTGGGGAACAGATTGTCATTTCCGAGCCCGTTTCTCTTCCTGCTCCCGGTGGACTTCTCACTGGCACCGCTTTGGAAGCGTAGAACAGGTGAGAACTCCATCACAATTGTGAAATGACAGGAAAAGTTGGGGAAGGGGACTCTGGCTGAACGTGAAAAAGACTACATTTCTATCTCCGCGGAGTGCATGCAGCGAATCGCACGCGCTTTTGGAAGAACCAGCAGAAGGATACAAGACTTTTGATACCTGAGGAGTAATCTGCCCGCTAATGGAAGTGTGAATCAATCTAAGAAGGCCCTATTAAACGGTACGTGGATAAATTGGAGTACCGCTGGTACTTCGACCGATGATGCCCCAGATTGCTGGAAAAAAGGTTTAACGAACAGTGATGAAGTTTACGATGCCCTGCGGCACCAGCGCACATATTCTTTGTCCTCAAACTCGGATACTGAACCGTTTAATAAGAACAAGGCAGACAAACGATAGTTACGATAAGTAATCAATGATAAACAACAATTGAGTGTGAGGCGCAGAGCGCGCGCAAGGATAACAATCAGAGAGGTTACGAATCCAAACTGGAAAGAGGCACAATAAGGCCCATAATGAGGCAAAACCGATGATAGTAAAGAAATGATGCCCAGAGCCTCCCTTTCCCCATTTTATTTGACTCGTTGCATTCCAAAAGATGATTTCCTTTGATAACGCACTACTCCTGTTTTGTTGTGAGACGCACATCGGGAATGTGAGCACGGCGCATCAGAGGCCAGTACGACCTACTTATCGGTGCAATGTACTGAGGTTGCGACAAATGGAACGGTGGAGTAGAGCTGATTCAGCCGATGCACCAGAAACTGTTCCTCTTGGGAACAAAATATTCTTAGCTCGGTTGCTAGCCTCTACCCTTTTTACGTAGTACGTTTGTAAACTGGGTGGCTACGTGCAACATTTATTCGTTGAGCACAAAAAGCACGGCGTACGTATTTACACCAACCTGATACGGGGAATGTTTCGGGCTATCAAAGGCCACATCGGTGGCAAACAACGTATGGGGTTATCAAAGATTAAAGGGGTGGCAAGTAGTGTAAAGGGTTCCACTAAGATGGCGATTTGTGGGCGAAATTTCGGCACCGTACTATTCATTAAGAAGGTGAGGCCAAGCGGCTCTCGTTAGTGTAAGGGAGTCCGGTCAAGGGAAGTACAAGCACGGGTTCGAGTCCCGTCCGAGGCGGAAGTTTTGCCCACAAATTGCCATCTTCGTGGAACTTTCGGATTACGTACTGCGCCAATATAGCAGCGGTTTACAAAATATTATGTCAAAACAAGTCATCCGGTTATTAAAAGTCAAAGGATCGCGCAGAGCGAGACAGAAAGTTACTACAGGGTCGAACACGCGATTTTATTTACCATCCAGCCTCAATCAATACTGTAATACCTAGTCAGGCCGTCGTCTAGTTGCGAATCGACCTTACCTTCTAACATCTACACCCCAACCCCTCTTTTTTTTGCTGTATTGCAAGATCAATCAAAACAGCAATTTTTGCAATATAAATTGCAATTCCAAAAGGGATGATTTAGGAGAGCAAAGCTTTGATCTAAAAAAGACTTGCGCAGACTCCATCGACCACCCCTAAAGCCCGCGCAAATCGAAATACCGACCACACAGAACGGCCATCAATCGACCAGAAGGATATCCTTCGACACAGGGAGCATCCTTTGAACTTTGAACCCTGGTCTCCATGGGGGTATAAAAGGACAGCCACCTCCCGGGCGGCGCTCATTTTTACGATTGTTATTGGTTTTTTCGACTTGTTTGTTATTCCTGTAACCTTGTTTAACACGCACTAGCTTACGCATAAGCATGTTGTTCGTGTTACGCGTTCTTATCTGTTCAATTAAATTGTTACTCGAAACGCTGTGAACCACCGCCTTTTGAGAAAGTATAACTAACGCGAACTTCGTTCGGAAAGCAGGGAATTTCTACATCGCTCAGGGATTCACACGACAGTAGTGCTACCTATTTAGCTACTATTCTATATATATTTATTATCGTGTCCCCTTTATATGGTGCATTGGCCAAACGCGAAGAGATTGAGGTTGGCCCGTTGAACGCATAAGATTCTCTTTTCCTTATCTTCAATTTGACCGAGTTTTTTCTTTACGATTTTTCTTAAACGCAATCGATAAAAGGAAAAAGACACAATGGCCACCAGTACCGCAACCCTGAAACTACGCTATCAAAAGGGACTTTTAACGCTCTACTACAATAATCTCAATAAAATAATTACCAGATGCGAGGGTATAATACACTAAAGACCTTTTGCTCAAGTTCAACTAGCGATGATTTCGAACACATAGCTTCAGTTAGCTATGAACGCCAAGCGACAACACGATTACTGAGCGACCATTTGACAACGTTCGCGAGCACGGTAGACTCTTCATTCGATGCGCTCACAAAACGAGATCAAGACCAAACCTTGGAGTATATGGAAAACGCACACCTCGCTATTGATCGGGGCAATCAGCTAGCGATCGAACTTGAAGCGAAACGCATAAGTGTATGGGAGGTAATGCATAACGATAGAACACCCACAGCGCAAACACAAGGACAAGGGATAGGACAACATGAAACCAATGCGCCAAAACTCCCCTCCATACCCATACCAACTTTTGATGGAAAAATATGGGAGTACAATAATTTTTGGACGCTTTTTCAAGACAACGTCTATGAGCAAAACTCGCTCACCGATTTGCGAAAATTTAATTATCTGCTAACCGCGCTTCAGGGCGAAGCTCGGGAACTCATAAGGCGCTACCCAGTCACAGAGGACAATTACATATTGGCGATCGACCTCACGAACAAAAAATATGGTAACAACGCGGAACTAGTGAGGGCTTTACAGAGTCGCCTTGAAATGGTGAGGCCAGACAGACCTTCCACGCAAGGGCAAAGAGAGCTGCTGGAATGTATCATTCCCCTGGTTTTGCAGCTTCACAAATTGGGAGTGAACTTAGATGGCTCATACAACAATCAGAGAGTGCTATCAATGTTCGCATCCAGAATTCAGAAAAAGGTCCTTGAAGGCTCACTTACTCAAGACATACCAGAAGACGCATGGAAAAAGGAGAGCATCCTTGACGCCTCAGACGCACATATAGCGACAGAAGAACACATCAACAGTATGGTGAATAAGGACATTGAACTTGATGTTCACACAAAGAAAAACTTTGGTAAGACACCGCGCAACCAACAATGCGCATTTTGTGGATCACGAGACCACAAGACGGCAAGCTGTTCACATTACAGCACTATCAATGGAAGACGGAATTTTCTGTAAGAGCACGGTATGTGCCTCAATTGCGGACAAGAAGGTCACTTTGCATCGAACTGCACAAGAGAAGGATGCGGAAACTGTCAAGGAAAGAAGCCCTTTCACGTTATATGTTCTGGAAGGAAAACCAGAGTAGTACAAGAAAAACATTTCGCGCCAACAACACCAGTAACAAAATCGTCAGAGTCCAAAACGCAACATAGTCGGGTAGAAAAAGACAGGAGAACTGGCCAGCAACGAAAAACTGCTCATGCGCATCCGATTCAAATCGACATTACAAATGAATACGAACAAGACACCAGTACGGAGCAGGGCGACAATAGCCGCAACTTAACCGTACTACGACAGAGGGAGTATATAGTTCTTTTAACCGGTGTAGCGCGCATATGGAATACGAAACGTCAACGATGGCAACCGGTAAGAATCCTTTTCGACACTGGCGCGGATGTCGTTTGTCAACCAGAATTTCACGGAAGATTTGGGACTAGAATTCTCAGAGGTACGCAGCCTAGAAATGTATACCTTCGGAAGAAAAGATCAAAAACTAACAAAATGTGGGGTTACGTCCATCGAATTGTTGGATAGTCAAGGAGATAGGCAAACAATGCAATTGTACGTGACCTCAATTTTGACCGAGAAGGGGCAAGCTACACAAGTATGCGAATACATAGACTTTACAACGCACAGAGGTGTTCTCCTCTCGAATACCGTAACAGAAGCAACAAGCGAACCACAAATATTTTTGGGTTGCGACCAGCTTTGGAACTTACTAGACGTCTCACTTCCGCTATATACACTTACATCGGGCTTGAAACTTATACCATCGAAGGTAGGATACCTTATAACCGGCAAGCAACAATTGAGTGGACTTCACGCAGTGCACAATCGCTCTATGTCGGCCATGATCACAATGATAATGACGCCAACGGATGAGGAAAAGGAAATGCAACGGTGGGATAAGTATTGGACAATGGACTCTGCAGGAATATGCGAGTTCAATGGCACAAATGACGCCGAAAAAACGGCAATCAACGAGAAGGTGTCAAAGTTTTTCACTGATACAATTGAAAAAAGAAGCGATGGTTACTACGTGCGGTTGCCGTTCGAGGAGAACCACCCTTCTCTACAGACTAACGAAGCCATTGCACTGAAACTTCTCCATAGTGTCATATCCATGCTGAGGTCTAAACCACAGGTATTGTTAGAGTATGACAACACTCTCAAAACACAACTTGAGAAGGATATCATAGAAGAAGTCTCGAAAGATGACTGTGGGGCAAAGAATATCACGCATTACATCCCACATCAACCGGTGATTACACCGATCAATTAAACCACCAAATTACGCATATCTTTGATGCTTCATCACACTTCAAAGACCGTCCTTCTCTCAATGATGTCATTGATCAGGGACCGCTGATCCTTCCCGAGCTATATGCTGTGCTTTTGCGCTTCCGAGTGTCAGTGTATGTAGTAACTTCAGACGTGGAAAAAGCATTCCTTCAAGTCCGTTTGCATGAAAAGGACAGAGATGCAACAAGATTCTTCTTGGTGCGAGACTACAACAAGGAGCCAAAGGGAGATAATATTGTTACGTATCGCTTTACAAGAGTCACGTTTGGGCTTAATGTATCACTATTCCTGCTGGGGGCAACCATACAGCATCACTTAGGTAATCCGATAATTGACACCCAATTCGGGAAGGAGATTCGTGAAAATCTCTATGTAGACAATCTCATAGGCTGCTTTCATAGTCCGCCGGCCGACCGGCCGGCCGGCGTGCCGGCGGAGGCAGTGCTAGGGGGAGGAGGGAGGCAGACAGATAGGCAAACAGTCCACGCCCCTTCGAGGGCTTGAAAACAAACAACCTTCGAAGGGGCGTGGACTGTTTGCCTTACACTGTCTGCCTCCCTCCTTCCCCTACCACTGCCTCCGCCGGCCGGCGGACTATGAAAGCAGCCATACTGGCCGCAGATACAAAAAATGAGGCCATACGCAAGTCGGTAGAATCTAGGAAAATCTTTGCCGAAATGAACATGAACTCAAGAGAATTCCTCTCCATCAGCACCGATGTCATCTCGGTCTTGTGTCATTGGCAAAGTCAACAACGCAAAAAATACTGGGCATCAAGTGGGATAGCAGAAACGATACTCTCCCCATCCGCTGTGACATCCCCAAAGCTACTTACCTAACAAAACGGATAGTGGCGCGACAAATAGCTTCCATATACGACCCATTTACATGGTTGGTACCCTTGCTCACGAACTTGAAACGATTCCAACAAAGCCTTTGAAAAAACAAATATGCTTGGGATGCTATCCTCCCACCACAAGTGCAAAAAGATTGGGAGACACTTACTTCTGATGTTCATGGCTTCGAAAAGTCGTTCGATAAAAGATTAATAGACATCAAAGAACGCAGGCCATGAAGTATTAGATTGATGCATAATTAATGCGGATTTTTCTCAGCAAATTTTATTTTGAAGAAATGATAGATATATCTAGCAAAAACATGTTCAAATAATTGCTCCGGATCATATCCACCATCTACGTCAGGCACTGCTTCCCATTTGCTATGCGGTCGGATTCCACAGACGAAGAAGTTTCGATTCTTGGAAGTGATCACGCCTGGACGTTGACCATCAAGCCATCCACTTCGTCGAAAGTTCTGCTTGTTAACCAACTTTTCAACGAGCGATCAACGTGATAATCCATAGGAGTTTCTGTTGGTGAACAGGGTGACCGCAGAAGCAGATTCCATTCCTTGTTCGGCTTTGACTGACGGTTCCATCGCCGAGAAGTTCGTTGAGATCACGTTGTGTGCCGCCTTCCAACATTTCTCGAAGTAATAGAGCATAATTTGGCGTATGCGAAAATGACTTTCTAGACATACCTCTGTTGAGGAAGGCGAGAAGATTATTTCTACGAAATCCCGAATTCAAAAGCTCAATATTATCGAGAGAAAAGAAGCGGTGAAAAAATCCGCAATAATTATGCATCAACCTAATAGGAACAACGAAAGTTCGCTGTCAAGAAACCCTTACCAAGAATTGCTAGAAAGAGAGCATATATGGTGACAATAACCAGAACTAGCTTTTCATAAGATGAAAAGAAGCAAAATCAAGAATACGCGCTGAAGGAATAAGGAAGTTAACTCCAGTGTGCGCTGAACACCTATTGGTGGACCCAACCCATGTGCGCAACTATATCAAATTTTTACTTATCAAGTTCTACACAACAAAAGTAGCTGAGAGAGGTTGTTTCAACCATATCGATGATCTTGATCACGCAAACGTGCTTCCTTAGGTTGGAATTCAGGAGCGAAAAAGGACCTGGACTTGGATAGAAGTAGAGTGACTACGGTTTCCCCTAGACAGTAGGCACTATAGAGAAAAGTACCACTATTCAAATGCGACGATCATGGAGTTGCATAAAAGTAGGAATAGGAGCAGCGGATGCTGTGATGGCGCGGATCCTATTCTAGCGCAAAAATAGGACAACAGACAACTTTATTTGATTGAATTCAACAAATAAACGTCAATATAGTAACATTTATAACATAACAACAATCCTATGATAAGAATGATTTCAAAAATTCATAACAACATTATTTACAAATGCTCTCATTTGTCTGTCAGCTCTGAAGCCATGAACTTATAGAGTTCTGCATTGATCTTTTTCAATCGTTGAATTTCCTTCCGTTGTTTTTCAAGCAATTTCTTATCTTTACTACAGCCGGACCCTGAAGTAGATATCCATTAGCTCGAATTCCAGATTGCTATATAGCGCTCGCTACCTGTTATGGAAGATGAAGATGATCCCGTGGTTCCTAAAATATCTAAATCGTTGTCCAGTACAATGATATCCTCCATATCGTCGATTTCATTGGACTTCACGATCATTTTCCGCTTCTTTCTATTTTTCTCTTTTTTTCTAGTGTCCGTGCTTCTGTCGTGCTGAAAATCCTTATTTTAATCGAAGAACGGTGTAAAAATAAAATTAAGCCCTCTGTATTCAAGCCTCCCATATTAAAAAGGAATGCTTGTTGTTCGACACCACACTAACTTCTCAAAAGCGGTTCCAAAAGAAAAATGTGCAGTATAGAACACAAAAGAAGCAACAAAATCTCATTAACATTCATGCTTGAGGAATTTTTGGAAGGAGCCTTCGAATCAGTATTACAACTTCGAAACTAGTAAACAGACTACGGGCTCACGTTACCGTTTAGCTACAGATAATGAGCCAGCAGGCTACTTTGCTGCAGATCGCGATTTCTTCCAAAATCTCCGTACTCTTCACCATCCCCTCCCACCATCACAAACTATCCTTTATTCCTTGTTAATAAACGATTAGACCATCACTAGCAGGAATTTATCCGACTACAATATAAGTGTGCTAGTATGCTCACATAGATGTCCATAAATAAGTGCAGTCAACGTACCGAATCGGCATCTCGAAGAAGAGCGGTTATCAAACGATCTCTTTCCTCACGCCAAAACTTCTGCAAAAAAGCTATGTCACGAAAATGCGTATCTAACCTCTAAGCCAAAACTCAAAGACTGTTTCGCATGGCGATCTTGCAGTCTCCCACAAAAAATCAAAAAAAGGGAAATAAATTCCCTGTCCTAATGTATTATATATGACGCGCTAAGCTTTTCCTGTGATTCTCCGATCTTTCTCTGCGTGCCTTTGCCCGGAAATTCATAACTCTTGTTTCCGTAGCCTTCGGATTTGGTAATGTGTAGAGGAAGGCGGCAGTATGAGAACGTTGATGGTACCTGGCAAGAAGGGACTCTACCCTCAAAGGGCGGAGCGCACGCTAAAATTGTGAATTTGAACCTAGAGCGCTCCAATTTGGTATGAAGGCAGGAGGCGGGAGATAGTACACTGAGGTGGTTGGCAGGAAATGATTGGTCAACTTGGAATAAAAGAAAAATGGCATATTCACTTGAGCGATCAGGGATCGAGCAGAACCCTGTTTATGGCGAGAGGGACGCGCACGATGTGTGACGGTTGTGTACTTGCTTAGCTAGAAAGCAAAAGATAATATTTTCTGAATCACCTGGGGAGTGGAACTGACGGCAGGTTAAGTTAGCACGATAAGGAGGAAAGCCTGAAGGCAACCAGGCGATTAGTCTATCTAAGCCTCGGGACTAATCGCCTGGTTGCTTAATGAAAGACTATTCACGATGACTAGCCAGCCAATTTCACCCTTAGTTTACTACAGGATTCATGGATAAATAGTCCAGAACTTTATGTATTTCCTTATTATCCTGTGTCATTCTCAACTACAAGCAGTGCATTGAAACTGACCCAGTGATAAGTGCTCATCAACAAGGTCCCTGTCGGTCTTCTTTTACGATCTCTGTCTATGTCAAAGATCGTAAAATTTACTAACAAAATCAAAGATGTACAAATTACTAGGTTGATGCATAATTTTTGCGGATTTTTTTCCAGCAAATTTTACTTAAAGAAAGAAAAGAAATATCTACCAAAGACATTTTCAAATAATTACCCCGGAACATATCCACCATCTACGTCAAGCACTGCTTTCCATTTGCTAGGCAGACGGATTCGAAGATGTTTCGATTCCTAGAGGCGATCCACGCCTTGACGTTGACCATCAAGTCACCCATTTCGTCGAAAGTTTTGCTCGTTAGCCAAATTTTCAACGGGCGATTGAAGTGATGCTCCTCGGAGTTTCTGTTGGAGGATAGGGTGACGTAACAGCAGGTCCCTTTCCTTATTCGACTTTGGCTGGCTGTTCTATCGCCGAGAAGTTCGATGAGATCACTTTAGGAATGTGCCACCTTCCAACTTTCCTCGAAGTAATAGGGCATAATGTGGATTATATGAAGATGACCTTCTAGGCATATTTTTGTTAAGGAAAGCAAGAAGATTATTTCTTTTGAACCCCGAATTGAATCTTCAAATTGTATCGAGAGAAAAGAAGCAGCGAAAAAATCCGCAAGAACGATGCATCAACCTATTACTAACAAAAAAGTATGAAAGGAAGGAAGTTCACCGCCTTTGTTTCCTTCACCTGATTCACATTACTGAGCTCTATTCAACAAATAGAGTGTAAGATTAATTAATTGGCCGTGAGAAGGAGCTTGAACTTACAAACTCATCAGATAATGCTTCTTACAAGGAAGGTCTTTCAGGGCGTGGGACGCTTTTCGAAAATGGTTTTTTGCATGGTATAGGGGCTTGGGCACTGAGTATAGCACTATGGTTCATTTCCGCTAAATGGCCTTCTGAATGCCAAAAAAAGGCTGAAAATGATTTTGTCAAAAATGGCTGTTTTAACCCACTACGCGTCGTTTGTTCCATTCATGGCGTCGACTGTCCGCACAGTAGAAGGGGACAGTGGAGGGGACATTGAAAATAACGTGAACGGTAGCCAAAAAAGGGACCCACATATTGAAAAGCGCGGGGAAGGCTCTCCACGGGTGAGATGCTAGCAGCGTCGGATGGTATGGTGGATAGCGATGTGGATTTCGAGTTGGGACGGCTAGGCTGGGTTGTTGATTCGGATTTTCCGGGATTTGCAGTTTTTGCATTTTATGCTGACACCTCCAGATTGACTCCATATTGCACCAGGGGCAAAGCAAGTGCTCGACTGGTCATGGTCGTGACCAGGACCACCGATAACCTCTACAAGTCGTTAGAATTTGATGTGTGGAGCACTATCAATGGAGGACTTCCAGGCTTCACACTCCCTGGAGTATAAAGCGGTCTCTTCATTTCACACTATATAAGTGTTGTGATGGGGGTCGAAACCCCATAGTATGGTTCCTATTTGATGGAAGCTGTCCTAGAGCTCCTTCGTCAATGCAAAGATAACTAGATTGCCATATTAATTGTAGCTCCCGATTCCCTGGCGTCAACTGGGCGTCGACCGCGGATTTCTTGGGGAAAACGAATCAGATTCTCTTTAAACTCGTCTTCTTGCTGTATAAACCATGAGCATTGGGCTTGATGTAAAAAGCTG
The DNA here is from genome assembly GCA_900617895.1 of Haemonchus placei. Lineage (NCBI taxonomy): Eukaryota > Metazoa > Nematoda > Chromadorea > Rhabditida > Trichostrongylidae > Haemonchus > Haemonchus placei. The sequence goes on along the minus strand of UZAF01017271.1, from coordinate 15,903 downwards.
TCACCGTGAAGAAAATCATTCAAGCGCCAGATTACCAGATTAATGATTAGATGAAGGGTTTAGGCGATACACGTTCCCAACATACGATCCCCTAACCCCGCATCCTGGTATGAAGGGCTGGAAGGACACGATCAAGAAGGACATTGCTGAAGTCGAGCTGCAGAAGATGAGTGACTGATCGTGAGGAGAGAAGGAAAGAGATGACCAACCAGTGGACAAAAACACTTCAACGGCGCGAAATCCACGCTAGGGTAAAAAACGGTGAAATCGTCGAAATTATTATAAATGCGCCTTCCATCAGTTTTGAAGGAACTTGATCGAAATGAAACAACAATCATACCATGATTGTCCAAATCATTCAAGGAATTGTATGGACTGTGCAATGTGCAAACAATGTTCGAAGACCAGATGATGTGATATCGAGTTTTTTGATTACCAAAATGATATCATACCAACAGTTTACCAACTGAATGAACGGGGGGGGGGGGGGGGGGGGGGGGGNGGGGGGGGGAAGGGGGGTTCCTGGGAGTGTGAAGCCTGGAAGCCCCTCCATGTGCCTGGCTAGTCCTGGTCACGACCATGACCAATTGGACACTTGCTTCGGCCCTGGTACAAAATGAAGCCAATCTGGAGGTGGCAGCATAAAATGCAAAACGGCAAAGCCCCGAGAATCCGAACTACCAACCCAGCCCAGACGTCCCAACTCCAAGTCCACATCACTATCCACAATGCCATCCGACGCTGCTAGCAGCTCAGCCGTGGAGAGCCTATATGAAACTTCCCGCACTTTTCAACATGTGGGTCCCTTTTTTGGCTACCGTTCACGTTATTTTCGATGTCCCCTCCACTGGCCCCCTCCACTGTGCGGACAGTCGACGCCATGAATGAAACAAACGAAGCGTAGTGGGTTAAAACGGCCATTTCTGACAAGATTATTTTCACTCCTTTTTTGGCATTCAGAAAGCCATTTAGCGGAAATGGATCATAGTTCTATACTCAGTGATCAAGTCCCTATACCATGCAAAAAACCATTTTCGAAAAGCGTCCCAAGCCCTGAAAGACCTTCCTTGTTAGATACCTGCCATAACTGGCTTTCACATACACCTATTTTGACGCATTTATAGTACCTGCGTTTCACCAAGACTAGTGTTTTTTCTGCACATATACCTGCGTAAAGACGTTTTGATTTGCATCAGGACCGTTTACATGAAATCGTTACAGGACCACTTCTCTCAGCTGATTTGTCTCAACCTCATCACATAGAGGAGCCGTCTTTTAACATTTTGCAAACGGTCCTGACGTAGCCTAGGGCGTTCCTACGCACTATTGCGTTTTTGTTCATGTCTGCGAAAAAAAAACCAGGTACATGGGATGCGCTATCTCCTCGCCTCTTGTCATAGATGCCTGTCCATTAACCAAAACAAGATTGAGTCAAGCACAAACAATCAGAACCTGTAGTTTGTACACGAGAACTGTACGTAGACATGGAATGAGGGGAAAGGAAATTCTGAAATTGGACGGGAAACTGTAGGCCGAAGCCCTGTCGCAGCAGTTTAGCGATAAGGGAAGTATAAAAAATTTAGATATCAGGACGGAAGCTGTGAAAGGACGAAAATCTAATATTCGCGAAACAAGTACTGAAAGGAGAACTTGCAAGTACAGGGTGCGCTATAAATACGGTAACAAAAAGATTAGGCTACAGAAACTGCAGATCATTTTGACACAAGGTGTTCCCATGTGAGTTAACACATTGACGACAACGCGGGACACATATGTCCCGCGTTTTGCAGGCCACGTAGGACAGCGCGGGACATATGTGTCCCGCGCTCATTTCCCAACTTTTTTAAGCGCATGCGTGACTTATTAGAATGTTTTTTGTGTTTATATTACAGATCGAACAGTAACAAAGCTATAAAGATAATGGTCCATCAAATGATCAGATATGCTCCATCTTTGCTTAGGTTTTCTGAGTTTCACAGAAACTTCGGCCCTCAGCTGCATCCTTACAGAAAAAACCGTGAAAGGGTTCAGATTAGATTTCATACTTTTCTCGAACCGAAATTTGCGATATCGCTTATGGTAGGGATTCCAGTCCAAACCATCATAAAAGAGGTAAAATGGGTACGAGAGGCGATCTGACTCTTGTCAGTGGCTTCGGCACTCGTAGCGTGAAATATACGACACTTTGGGATCTCGACATCTCCTCCATGCGGAACACTCTTTAGTCAGAAAAAGTGTGTCGATGCGCGTGCTGCGCGCAGGTAGCGCACGGCATTTGCTTCGTTTCCCCAAATTCTTCTTGTCAAAAAACTTATGAGGCTTTACTCGATCTGAATGCAATTGTATTTACTCATGGTAGACTCTTCCTACTTGAAGTAGAACACACAATCAAATCAGCAGTCATTTTCCCGTGTTTCTGCAGGTTCCGTAGCGCATTCCTCCACAAGCAATTGTATTCGGAGAAGCGATCGTATGTGAGGCAGGGCAACTGTTTTGAGGTTTGTCGTTGACCTGTCTACATATCGCGATTCAAGAGACTGTCATACGGGAAATTTCGAAACGAAGAGCGATCCCGGAAAGGCCTCACCAAATGTGCGCAAAGACGGAACGGATGGTGGATGCCTGCAAGGCTTCACCGCTTTTCAAAATCTGACGAATCAGAGCACCAAGGTAGATATATGGGCTGAGGTATACATAAACATAAGGGACGGTGCAGATTCGAAGGAACTTTCCGAACAAGGTAATTACGGACGTCTGCAAAGTTGTTACCATATTTATGGCGCACCTTGTATATGTAGCTGGGCCGGCCTTCGATGGAGTCGATGGCTCATGCTGCGTTTGGCCCCCTTCACACCCAGAATGAAGGAAACAAACTCAGAATGAAGAAAACAAACTTGCTTAAAAGCATTGAATTTACTGAGTCATACGATCATTGATCACGTACCACAGAATTAAAATCATTGCCGTCCACATTAGCTAGTGTTCCGTTCTATTAAAAGCAAAGTACCATCGAGAGAAGACTATCAAGCAATCAGTACAAAGGCTGCAAACACCGTCCACGCAAAACAACGCGGTAAAACAGGTATTCCAATCGTTTTAAAATACTGCCAACCCGGCACTAGCCGCGCCATTTATATTGATGGCCACAGTCGACGTCGAAAAATCGGAATAAGCAAAATGGTCATGAGGGTAAAGACATATGACAATGAATCGAGAACAGAGCGCGTCTTACACTTGAAAATTAGATGTCAAAAAGGTTGACTTTAGAACTCACCTTGTTTGGGTCACCACTGCTGTGAACCGACATGGAAATTTTTTCATCTTTAGTTAGATTACGTTGTAACTCAAAGCCTGGATGAGCAGAAATATGCTCTGCTGCATAAATGCTCGGCCAGTCAGCTACAAACTGCAATGATGAAAGTGGGCCGGTCATGGAAGACACCTGAAAATTTGAGTGAAGTAATTTCCCTCTAGAGACCATGACCACTGAAATCGCCCTACCTTTAGACACTGTCTGCTACTGATTTCCCAAATGCAATACCTGGCCGATGAATCACCTGAAGCCAACAACGATCCGTCAGCATTTACAGCCAAAGTGGTGATTTCACTGGAGTGACCACTGAATACAGGAACGTGTGAATTTGTTTCATCTGCGACTTGTACTAACAAATCCATTGAACCGTCCTGAACAAGTAAATGATCATGTTGGTAAGAGCAGCGCCTTTTAGATAATTAAGGTTGTTATGTTTACATTAATTATAACTATTCGAACATTTCTCACCTTTGAACATAAAATGACTTTAATAATATATCTTATAAAAGCATACATGTAATCCCAACCATACCTTGAGAATGGCTCAATGCTTCCGTCCTTTTCACCCTTTAAATGGAAAATGTAAGACTACCATTTGAATAGATTTAGGATTTCATCTACGAAGCAATAAGGATGGAGTAGGTGATAGCGACTCCCCTATCTCGACTGCATCACCTCCCTTGTTTTAAACTTTGAACATATGTGGGCATCAAGCAACTAGTTTTAGAATTGAAATTCAAGAATAGCAAGATAGAGAATTGAAAATCTGGATGCTTTATGCACACACTTCTTGGATATGCGTTACATGACAACGACACCCAGTACAAGAAAATTTCGTTACTCGCAAATCAAAAATGTTCCAACAAGCATATTCATCAGAACAGATCAGAAATTCGCTAAGGGTCAAGAACACACATGTTTGCCAGCGTTCAAAACTCGGGTAATGTTACGAAACAAGGAGAGGTAGTTAGCTTACCATGGGACTTTGACCAGAACCAGAACCATTATGAACAACACGGAATTTAATATGATAGAGAGTCAATATACTCAGGTTTTCACACAAGTATATCGAATATTTTGTGGATCTCGCTTTTCGGATTTTTCAAAATGCTCTTGGTACAGGACAGAATATGCTGATGGAAACCCAGGCTTCTGTGTCACTCCTGACAGAATTTGTTCAATCTCAATACGAACGACTGTTTCGTCTCCGGTTCTAGAGAACCAGTATGTATAAGGTTAGCAGTTTGTGAAAAACTTGTGTGCTTCAGACATTTTGTGGGTTCTCCATCAATGTTGAGTTCTTCATAGACATCTTATACATCTCTGGCATTCTATTACTATCAAATATTTGAAAGTCTTAAAGAAAACGTAGTCACACAATCAACGTGCGGAGCCATAATTCCTTGAACAGGTGCTACACGTGCAAATGAAAGCAGTAATAAAGCATCCACCCAAACAGAAGTCAGAAAAGGTTTCGGAAACCTCTCGTGGGGAGAAAGTACACTGAGCAGAAGTCTGGAGGATGGAGTACACGCGCATTTTTCGCGTGTAAAGCGTGACCACTACCAAGACTCCATGTCGACGCTTGCCATAGAAGCGACGAGTTTGCACTTCCAATATAGACCACTGCCAAGCCAACTTGAGCCCCCATAACGTTTATGGGAGAGCCATTTTGCAGTTTAATAACCAAATTCTTATACAGCATCCAATGCTTTATCGATTTATCTGGGTCTCCATTCAAAGTTCCATAGTAAATAAACCACTTGAGAATAGAGGGAATTCGAGCCTCTTCGGTAAAGGAACTAATCACCTTCAGTGAATTTCTCACCACATACTTTTACTAAACTTATGTACATGTAGTCAACCTGATAGCACACCTAAACTATGCCTTCAGCGAGAAGACTCACTTCTGAATTCCGATACACTATTTTTGGACAAGTCAATTAGTTATTGGAAATCAGAAGAATAAACATGAACCCCACCAACCAAATCATAAAGGTTGATCTGCACAATGTTTCCAGTGTCTGACCCGAGAAACAATCGCGTTTCAGCAGGGTCCAACTCGCAAGCAGTTAATGGTCGATCTGATGATATCTGAAGATAAAATAGAGGGCTCTCAATCTCAATTTCTACCACCTAACAAGGAGGAGTTTATCAGAAAACCAGAAAAAACATACCCTCAATAAGACTTCATCAAGAGAAGCTGAGTGAATAACAGCGATGTGATCTAACCCGCAGGTAACCACGCGAGGATTCGCTCCTCCGCCTACTGTTAAATCGCGGACGGCTAGCGAATGAGCTTTCCATTTACGGAGCGGTAAGACACTGTGATCACGGCTATGAGATATAATGCTGTAACATACTAAGAATTAACGAATAATATCATTTTTTAAATAAATAATATCAATTTTTTTGATAAGAATATCAACTTTCCACATTTAATTACGGCGAAAAAACTCGTTGTTTTGTATGTCGCTGTTATGCTCATTTCCCCCTTTCTTTTAATCCCTCCCGAAAAGAAAATTTCTCTATATATAAGTATCTCTGTGTGTCTGTTTGTGTGTCCAACTGTGCGAAAATCACTCAGGCACGGTTAAGAGTGTGAATGCCACGTGAGCGCGATTAGGAAACAATTATAAAATGGGAAGTCAACCGATACTGTTTATACTGGTAGTCTAATAAGTCTCAGGTAATTGGTAGTGGGCACGCGTTAGCGTGCGTAGCCCAACTGGTCATAGAAGAAAGCAGCTCAGACCTCTGAAAAATGTTTCTGAAAAAAATCGATTGTCATTAGGATTATTTGCAACATAAAGTCGAGCTGGAGCACTCAAAATGCGTTCAGACTTTGTCATAAGAGAGTGGAAATCCATAGGATATTCCACTTCAGTTCGTATACATAGCGGCCAAATTCGTCCCACTGCGACAAAGTGAGTTTTTCCCATTCTCTCTCGTAGATTTTGCCGACGTTATTGTATTTTTAAACTCCATTTCGTGAGCATTGCAATCAAATTCAAGGTTCATGCATTCACATTTGCAATTTTCTAATGTGTTAACTAGTACATGCTAAGCCAGCGAACCTAAACTGTCATGAGAATTCACAGCAAGGATGGTCGCGACTGGATAGGTACTACGAAGGAAATAGAATCAATAAGCATTAAGAAGAACGTACACAAGCCATCACAACTGAGAGGGTGAAGCCTGCGGTACACTTTTCAAAAAAGTTCCACGTTCGGTCTTCTCGATCCAGACTCTACAAGACTGAGTACCCGCTGCCTTGAATCGAAGAAAACTCAAGATTGCTGCTGAGCAAATGTTCCTGTTTTTATCCTTCTTCCAATAGGCCTGCACGAATCTCTCGAACGCAACCCGATGGATTAATTTGAATGGCTCATTCCATAAAGGGAAGCCTGCGTTCCAAAACACACCAAGGTTGCCTATCCTAATAAATCATTAGATCAAGCCCGCCCCAGAATTCCTTTGAAAAAATAAAACGTGTCGTCCCGTGCACCCCGAGCGTGTGCGAGCTATTATTTGTAGAGGAGACGTTTATGTCAGATTACCGAACGATCGTTTTGTCGATGCGATGCATAGCAAATGGTTCACATGAAATCGTCATGTATTGAAATGAAATACGATTTCTGTTCAACAGTTACTTTGTTGTCATATATATGACACACCCTGTACATACATATTCGGGACTGGCAATGAGATACAACACCATGAAAAAACTCTTGTAAAACTTACTCGGAAATCAGATAGCAGACGACGGTTCCATCAGCTGACGCCGTAATTAAAATGGATTCATCGGAAGTTAGCGATAGTCGTGTGATTGACTGGTAATGGGCATCCAGGACGGCATGAAGTTCTCCATTTTTCAACTGAACATAGTGATAACACTTTTGATACGAAGAGAACCTGATTTCCACTACTTGCAAAATTTCCTCGTATTCCGCAAGTTGTCTGGAAAACGATTTTGCAAATAAAGCCTCATGCAAGATACGACGCACCGAAAGCGATAATACGTGTGGGCGGCGTGTCATTGTATACCGACCAAACAACGTAAAACATTTTGAGGGAAAGGGAATATAGCCCCCTAATACAGAGGCAACAACATATGCAATTCTACTGCCGCTCCTCACTAAATGATAAGAGAAGAAAAACGATTTGAAACTCACCGACCACACAAAAATTTGAGTTCCAATAGCTACGAAGAGCATAGATCCATCCTTAAAGGTGCAAAGGGCAGCAATCGGCCCTCCCACCACGGCCTTATGGAAATAGCGATCTCGTGGATGCACAGCGAGAGCATGCACTAGAGGGCGATCTCTGACGGAAATTAGGAGGTGGTCACCACTTGTCCCTTAAAAAAGATGTCTAAGGTTGGAAATCGCAGAAAAAATGATTGATGATTAATCACCGAGAGTGGCGACGAATCCAACAGCAGCTCCTTGCAGATCTGATCCTTTGTAACTCCACGAAGCAACACCTGTATTGGGATCCACAATGATTACAGAGTACGGATCGCTGCTTGAGGCAGCGACCAGCAGTTTCTAAATTTTTATATTGACAGATTTCACCGAAGCAGATGTAACAATTCAAAATCACGACTTGGAAATGTTTGACACTGAAGCTTAGTTGGAACTTTCATATATAATAGTTGAAACATAAAGCTGACTGAATTTTGAATTTATCCGTTCCTATACTTTTCTATGTGAAAATTTCGTTGTTCAGCTGTTTTACTTCGAGAAGGGGCCGAGACTGAGACTGTAGCTCAGGTGTGTAGCGAAGATATCGCCGTGAACTGAGTAGTAGGAGCACGTGATGAATGAATGACCCAACATAATGTGTTCAGGTTTCCCTCACCCCATCTTTCTGCACAATGTGATCACCTCATCCACATCTCTGCTGCTCCCTCTGGACTTGAGTGATAATCTGAATTCCTTCAGCTTAGAAACTTTCCTACACTAGTCTGAGCCTACAAAATCGACTACCCCTTCCCTCTGCGCTGTAGTGTTGAAAGACGAGGAAAGCATCCCCCTCACTCCAACTAAATCTTCACTTATTCGTTGAAACGAGAAGCTTTGTTGTTCTTTAATAGTGAAAGCCTTCCTTACCAACAGAAAAATGCCAATGAAAAAGTGTTACTCGGATGGCATTATCTTCTAAGGGCATTCAAGAGACATGGATACTTCTCTACTTTATCGTTTTCGTTAGATACGTGTACTGGTGGTGTAAGAAGACAATTAAGTTATCATTCGCATTTTCAAGTATACGTAAAAACGCTGATGTGCCAAAATCCCGTTAAAGAAGCATGGGGCCTTGGTATTACAATGAACAACTTGTAAGAATCACATTGTCGAGGGGTAAAATTAGGAAGCTATCAAGCAGAACTTGCCTGCTAATATTCACAGGTACATGTTCAAACAGCACTATCACTTTATGATTCTCATCACCGTATAATCATAACTTGGTTGCTAACAATCTAACTTGCTTTACGATATAGAGCATACCCTTAAGTTATACTATTATCGCGGCAGGCAAATTTAACCATGCAAAACCAACTGAATAATACCTCTGACATTTCTTGACCACAGGGATACAATCAATGAAGCGGTCGTAGTCGTATATCACATTATCCTGCAACAAACTTCGAAAAAGGCGGCTCCCAGTACTGAACAAGGTCCGTGCTGGAATTGCTTTTTTAAATGCGCATTAAAGTAATCAGGAAACTCGACATTGAAGATGCAACAAGCTATAGTACAACAAAAGGGACATACAGCTCACTAAACCTATATTCGAGATATTAATAAACGAGTAGAAAAGGGTTTTCGCGTTTACTCATGGGAAGGTTGTGCGACTTGAATAATTTTCCCGCACGCGCATGTCTGAATTAATTTACCATTAGAGCGCTGTAACCTTGCAGTGGCTTTTCATATAGCTGCTGATCATACCACTATTTATTTATTTATTAACATGCGAGAGCACTTATCACGAGCAAAAAAAGTGGAATTCCGAGATGACGAGTGAAACCAAGTAGAATTTACAACATATCAGAACATTTCCAATATAGAAACTATTATCGTCGTCTACGGCGACGATCCACTATAACTATATCGTCGTCTCACCGTCTGAGACGACTCCCTCACTGAACCCACGCCCCTCCTTGGTGCGAGATCAGGCGGACCTGAGATAGGTGGGTCCGCACTACTCCCTGTAACACATGGTCAAGACTTAAGTTATTATCTGTCTCATGAAGTATTTACTACTAATGTTCTGTGCTTTACTAGCGGGAACGACCACACTTACTATATTATTGTGTTACCAGTCGGATCGCCCAGCTAACGCCGGGTTTTCCTCTTTGTGTCAAACACCCTATCCCGAGAAATGTTGAATTGAAGGAATTTTTCCCGTTTTCGGAGTTTGTAGCCGCGTTTAGCTCAGTGAGAGTATGAAACTGAAACAGAGCTCGAATAGATTATGTCGTCGTAGCATATCTTATAGGTTTTTTTTTTTGAAGAAAAAAGACATCATATCAAATCAAATCAAGACATCAAATTCATCTCAAAGACATGTCCCGATGACGGCTTAACTGACTGACAATTCAAGTCTTGAATGGTACCAACAAATGTTGTCGAGTGGTAAAGTCGCACATGATAGATTTGGTTATCAGCGAACTTTTCTTCCCTACGGATTTATCATTAATTGGGAATCCCAGATCATTGGCGGTCGGATGAGTTTAGTACAAAAGATATCGTAACAAAACTCGCAGCTAAATCTACAACACGAAAAAACGCCGGGCGAGTTGTCCGCGACATTTGTCAACTTTTCGCGACAACTGTCTAACTGAAAATCAGGCAATTCGTTGCGGGAGCAGTATCAGCTATGTTCAAACGCCTATTAGTGCAACTTCCCTCTCATTCTTCTAATTTTTACCCTACACTGCTATGATTCTGGTCTATTGGCTATTCTGTTCTGCAAAATTCTGCGCTGAACTCTACTCTGCTGCCCTTCTACCGGATATGCCAGCGGTAAACGCGGCCTACACATCTTCGCATTTTATTTATTCTGCTGATATTCTATTCTACTTGCTGTATGTTCAAACACTGGCTCTTGGAGCTCGTGTTCTGCTTGGATGCTGGTCGATCTTGCTAATTTTATTCCGATTTTTTTGGTTAGTGCTTTTTTTGTTATTTGTCTCATTTAAGGCATTGTATAGGTATTTTGTTTCTTCTTCAAGCGCTTCATATGTTCACGTTTCAAGAGGAAATGTCATTTTTGACTATTTTGACTCGTCTTATCTATTAGTGCTTTTGCTTTCCACGCTGCTCGTAAGTCTCATGCTGTTATTACTATTGAACGCAACAGTGGGTATTGGAAAACTTTTGTGGTGAGTTTCAGTGAACATTTATTGCTTCTTATTTCCACCTTTTGTTTTTCTAAATCTAATTGCTTCATTTGAAGTTCGTTCTGTGTATTGCTTTCATGTTACTTTGTTGTGTATAGCGGGTCACGGCCTTCGCACATATGAAGGAGATGCCCCATCCTCGGGTTATGCGCGCCTTTGGCAAGGATGATACCCAGGGGTTACCTCGACACCCAGGGATAGGTCCCGCCCATTTGGACTCTCTAAATAGAGTGGCCCTTACTAGATCTGGTAACAAAACTCCTTCATTCTGTATCAGCTAAATTTTTTCGTGATGATTTGTTCTGTTCACTTCTTATTGCATTTTATTAAAATGACGTTGAATTGGTAAATAATCGCTACTTTCTTCTATTTTCTCCCTTGAATTCTCTCCTAAATGCCTCTTGATGCGGCAGCATAAGACTGAATTGAGGGAGGACTTATATGATTCTACCCCTTTTCATTTTTGTGCTGCTTTGGAGGAGAATTCAATGCATTACCGGTAATGTCCATCACTCTGCCTCTCAACCAAGCAATGAGGTTCTCCTCGCGTCTGCACTGTTTACGATTTATGTTTTCTTCACACAAATTCTTCTATTGAACAATTTTATTCATTCACTATTTACAATTACAACACCGTCATCATTTATACAATGTGCAAAATTTCAGCGGTAATTTTTTTGTATCTCCTACATCTTTACCCTTAATTGCATCACATTAGACTTAATGACCCATCCTAAACATAGATACTGTACATTCCCTTCTTGCAAGCCCTACAGTTTCGCTGTTGCACACCTCGCGCACACACTGCGTGGGCCCAAACGCGGCATTGCGTGCATCGCATCCACTGTGTTTCTCTGGCATCTGGCTCCTCCGGGTCCATGTCTTCTGGAAGAGCGGGGTCCTCTTCGAAACAAATCGAACAGAATAAAATTTCTTCTGGATCCACTCTTATATCCTCCACGGATTGCGTTTTCCTCCGCATTTCTTTTCGAATTCGAGCTCTCTGTAATTATGTAATAAGAAGTATCCAAGCCGATGATATTAATATATCCATTTAATTTGCACAACGTACCGAATAAAGCTCGGATCTTTGCATTTTCGGTTGTCCGTGGGCAGGTACGTCAGGACTAGAAATAATACCAGCACCTTCAAGGGGAACATCTATGTCGCCGGCAATCACTCGCAATCTTTCAGCGAGTGCTTTTAGAGTGCCTAAGGCGTCCTCATCTTCTTGCCTAACCAGAGCATTTACCTTGGCATGGATCACGGTATAGCTCTGAAAAAGAATATCTACATTAACGAATTAGATATTGCTAAGTAAAGTGACCTTTGCTATATCGTCACGAAGCGCATGCAGTTCTCCACGTATATCACGGATAGATCCTATATCCCTTTCTGAGTGAACCATTACAACTTCTCGCGGTTCCGGTTGCAGCTCAATGAAAGTTGACTCTCGCAAAATTTCTTCCTGTCTTTCCTGCACAATTTCTTCCCGTACTTCTTGCACAATTCCTTCCTGTCCTGAAAGCAAAGAAGTCATTATATTAACTGGCAACTGTAATTACAATGACGCACCGTAAAACTTCACTGCGTGACCGTGCAGACATGCTACTCCTGCGAGCGCTCCACTTAGGCAAGAACAAGTAAAGGAGTACGGACACACGTGACATCGGGAACAGTGGGTGTTCGTCTGAAATATATTTGTAATGGTTAATGAATAAACCAGTATATTTCATGAAGTGCGAGTTGTAACCACTAGCCTGGGGAGAACACACGCAGTGCCCATCGAATTCGACGCGATACACTGTCTCCGATGTTGCGCTGTCCACATTCCACGCCAAGTCCCCTACTTTGTGAATTTTATCAGTATTCTCCTTGTAAAACCTGACGGCGAGCTTGTGTTGTATGTTGTTCTCTCTCATCCGGTATGACGAAACAAGTTGTCTGCGATCCTGTAATGGACTAATTGCCTTCATTTACCCGATATCAACCGATTATTTACCCTTATTTCAAAGTCCGTCGCCAGTTCTTCCACAGCCTTTATCAGTGTGTCCACCACGTAATCGACTCTTGAATTCGCTTTCCTCTTCAACTTCTCTTGCTTCAGTCGTAGATGCCATCTTTCCGTGTACATAGAAGTGCTCATCACAACACCTTGTCGGCGAAATGCTGCCCACTTCTTTATTTTCTCTTCCCCTTGAAATGAAAAGAGTCGTATCAGAGGGTGAGAGGGAAGCGACTTCTGTTACCGAGATACTCCCGTTGAAGGTACTGAATGAGACGCGAGCAGTTCTTCAGACGTAGGTGTGTGAGTACCTCCCCAAGCCTTGCGTGGAACGTCGCCTCGTCGCTGATTCTTAGTAGGTTCCTAAAGGCTCCAATGATGCCTCTTTGAAGCTCTGGCTAAAAGTCCTGATTAGGAATATGCGGCGTTCTAAAGACTACAATTTTACCTTCACATACTCCTTGGTCTTTCGTTTCCAAGATTGAAGAATATGGAATCTACACAAGAAGTGATCTACCTCCCGATCTGGGAAGGAAGATTTGAAGCCATTGTAGAACGCGAGGGCTTCATCGGAGACTAGTGATTTTGGAGTAAAATTTGGGACGATTTTCTTTATTTCATCAAAAAGAATTTTCACTTCCTTCGATGTCATCTCACCCGACAACAAAAATGCTAAAATTCGGATGATTACTCACAGCGAAATGCAATACAATCTTAGATACCTGCAGGAAGTCCACGGTCGTGATCGTCAACCACCATAACTGTTGCGAGCTTCAATGCATACTTCGTCACATTATGGGTGTCATCAACCGCAATTCCCTTACTCGCAAATTGGTCCAGCCATCTTTGCTGGCGCGGTGTGATGATCACTGTAATGAGGCCCTTCCAATAACGCAATTCGTTTATCATCGTGACAAGACTAACCAAGAACAAAACCCTTTCCACTCGGTTCGTCCTGCTTCTTGAAAAAACGTATTCCGTCACTTGGGTTTCGTTCTTGCTCTCTCAATACAAGTGAAGTTATATCATCTCTGTCACGTAATCCTGGTGTAAGCTTGTGCTTTGTCATAACATGCCAGAGGTCCTTCTTCGTAACGAAGTAGAGCTTACATTCCTTGGACTCGTAATCCTTTCTCATTTTTTGTATAATGCAATCAGTGGAAAATTCTGGAATGTGCAATCGTGATTGAATACGTTTGTGATACATCATACTAGCGCCATCTACCTTGGATCATGTGTTTCAAATACTCTAACTGTTCGTCTGTCCACCGTAACAGGGCAGGATCGAGATCGTGCCCTATGTGGCCGAAGCAGGCTACTACACTCACTGTGCCATTTTCTTTAAAGTGCACATTTGCAAAGGCTGAGCAGTACAAATGCACTTTTATGCTAGCGCGTATACGACGCTCTCCTTGCGAAGCACCTTCGCCACATCGGTTACACCTATATAATTATCAATCAGGAAAACGTATAAAGAGGTTAACAAGCTGTAATGGTCAGACCGCATTGTCAAGTCCTTTCCGCCTTTTCTGCTTGATCTGCGGAAAAATGAAGTACAGTTCAGGTTGCACATTCTTTTCATCCATTCCTAAATGTACTTCTTCTATTGAGAATTTGCATCTTACATAGTACTTACTTCAAAGTCCTCCGAGCTCTGGAAGGATACATTGTGAACAACGTAGTCTTGCGGTCTTCCCATGGCCCCGTCATTCAGATGATCAATTCCACAGTGCTGACTTAGTTCTTCATGGGTTTTGAAAACTTCTTCGCAAAGGCAGCACTGTGGCGATACATCGGGCCCCTCTTCCTCCTCGACCATGGCAGACCCCGATACGGTAGAATGCTTAGAACTCTGATGGATCTGGAGGCCCCTTTTGGATGAGAAAATTCTTCCGCATTCGTTGCAGGTGTGAGTCTGCTTCCCTTCGCTCTCCAATTCCTCCTTCTTGGACTGTGCCATGATTTGCTTAGCAGACGTGGGTGAAAGATTGTGTACAGAGCGTAGATGCTCCAGTATACTATGTTTGCTCATACTTTTACCACAAATAGAACAGTCACATCGTTTGGACTCCATATTCACGATAGTTTTCTAAAGGAACTCAAATAAACGCATAAAGCATTCACGACATGAAAAAAGAAATGACAAATAACTAGAGAGTAACTAATAATTAATGAGATCGGAATAGCCGAAGCGTCAGATCAACGGCAGTAGAAGGCCTCTAACTGGCAAGTGTGACTTCTCACATGGTAGTGTTGAAATCGGATTGGAGGTACGGTAGGCTCTGATCCCACAACGAAGTAGCCATTGTGAAATCAAAGAAAGAGGTGATTAGGACAAAGGTTCTTACCATATCGTCAACTTCTAGCTTCTTCTTCTTCAGCTTTCATAAGGGAAGGTCGATGTCCAACTTTTTTCTTGTACTTCTTTAACTTGGATTTGAGCCTCGGATTGAATTACATAAAGTAACTTTAGAAGCAAAAGAGAGAATAGGAGAGACAAATAGAATGAAGAAGACATTACTGAGAAGTTAGCCAGAAAGGACCTCTTGCCCATACCAGCATCAAAGTGAAAAGGGGTAGAATCGTACACGTTCTCCCGCTATTCAACCCTAAGCTGGTCCACTGGGCTGTGAGAAGGACTGTTTCGAGCCACCATTGATAGACTTCTAGATTGAATAAACAGTGAAGTAGATTGCGAATTCGGAGCACAGGCACATGTGAAACGAAGATTTATCGCTGAAACATTCCATATTGTTGAATTCCATTCCATATTAATTGGTCAGTGAATCAATTTGTTGAAGTAAAAGAGTTAGTAAATAGCGCATTTGAATATAAAACGGCGAGAAGGTGAGGCGACAACTACTGTTGCAAATTTAAGAGGCAAAATAATGGGCATCAGCGGAAAAGCTGTGAATTCATCTTCAAAGCAGCATTAAAGTGAAAAGGGGTAGAATCGTAAACGTTCTCCCTCGATTCATTTCTATGCTGCCGCATAAGTACGTCATTAGGAGATAACTCAAGTGAATATAACTGAGAGACAGTTATATGAAAGCAATACACAGAACTAATTTCAAAAGAAGCAATTAGATTAAGAAAAATAAAAGGTAGAAACAAGAAGCAATAAATGTTCATTGAAACTCACCACAAAAGTTTTCCAATACCCACTGTTGCGTTCAATAG
>UZAF01017270.1:40125-50546 GCA_900617895.1 Haemonchus placei | reverse complement strand
GGGCGAACTCATAAGAAGGAGGGAAGCCCGGCGGTAGCCGGGCGGTCCGACTGGTTTAGATATCTGTAGGTTATACTTGAGCTATCTGAAGTCTGAAATGGTGCATGAATTGGATGAATCTCAAATTTTTCTGGCTTCCAGGTCCTGACGAAGGCGATAACGCCGAAACGTTGACTGAATAAAAAGAGCTGTACCATCTTGGCCGAGGCTATACCACGCACCCTCATAACGTCATATCGATTAAAAATGTCGGCCAACGTACATTTAAGAGCCGTTCTGTTTCTGAGTTAGATCTCAAGTTATGTATAACAGAGCGTATCTAGACTTTCAAGGAGCGTCAGTACTTTTGCCATTGTTCGTCATTCCTGGCTTTTTGGCAATGTTCTATCTTTTGCGCTATCTACCGGAAACTCGCTCGAGAAGTATTGAAGAAGTTATAACTGAGCTCATGGGTGCAAAGTATTCCATGCAGCTTACGGAGCGGGCGACTCGAACGTGATCATGGATTAGATGAATATAGTTGAGTACTATATAGTACTCAGTTCTATTTACTTCAGGTTCACTTCTATTTTTGCATTGATCTTTGAGTTCCCATGTCATCCAATTATTCGGTTGCATGTGAAAATGAAAGAATAAACATGAAATTAAGGATAAAAATAATTGCTCAATAGTCTAATGCAAATATAAGTTTTTGTCAACCTAATGGACAGGTTTCTACTGGTTCCGTAGGCAAAGCTCGAACTGATCCATATGTAGTTATTGTAGTCATTGACACATTCCATTTCATAATTATAATTATGATCAAGTTTTCCTTTGTTTCATACTACTATATCGCTTGACTTCCAATGAATTGATGTTCCATAGAAGATGAGAATGCTCTCATCTTACTGAAAGAAAGTTCGAGGGACGAATGAAATCAAGAGTGTCTTATCCGACTGTTGTACTACGGGAAGGAAGATTTGGAGAACCTGTATCGGCTTCAATTGAACAGATCCAGTTGTTGTTTCGCTCCTTCATGTTCTCCAAGGGCTACTCAACGGTATTCACAGATGTTGTTTGCGGGGGACGGTACATTCGTGCGATTCGAGCTGCGCGCGGCAAATTGAGCGGCGAAGTTCGTGGCCTTCCGAACGGCCCTGGCACCTATTATTGGGGCACAAACTTGAAGTAGAGTAGATTAGTGTGGTTGGCTAATCCTACTAAGTTAGTTTACTGCGAATTTGGGCCCCAATAATAGCCGCTAAATTCGTCAGAATAGCCATGAATTTCGCCGCGCAATTTGCCGCGCGCAGCTCGAATCGCACGAATGTACACACACCCGTTGTTTGCTAGTTGTCCATTGTCAGAAATCTGCACAGGAAGAAAAATGGGTCAAAGGCGGAAGTTAATGTAAACTAAAAGGTACAGTTCACAATGATTTCGAGGCGTCTATGTTAAATGAAATAGTGAGAGCCATAGTGCACTATATTGCAATTGTGGCTAATAATGCGTTGGATTTTGAAATATTTGGATCTTTAAAAAGCGAGAAAAGGGTTGTATTCCGTATTGATAACTTGTTCCGAGTGTAAGGTCGATCTTTAACGGTAATACATAGACTGATCAAGCCGAAAGCAAAGGTTACAGTAAGATTTGTTTGTTCTGCGATTTTGTTAATAAATAAACCTTATTCTCAAACTAGTGTGGAGTTGCAAAAACGATAGAGGAACGGTGCAATAAGGGCTTAGAACTAGATAAAAGGTTCTTTCTGCGGGCATACTTGACTGGACTGGCTATGGAAGGTTTTTTTCGCTCACCTCCTTGAACATTCGTGAAGAAAGCGTGTGGAGGCGTAAANTGGAGACGGGTCCGGTAACTTGTCCCGAACGGCATGCCGCGCTCGCCGCGCGCGATCGCGCATTGTTAAGGGAAAGATTCGAATCCTCGGTGGAAGAATAAGGCAGTCGCCGCAGAACCACTGCCGCAGGTCGTGGGAATTCGCGGAGAAGTTCCGTCACCCGCTGAAGACAGACCTCGTGATAAGCGATTGTAATTAGAACTCGATAAGGGCCGGTAAGACTTTCCTTGAGATCATGGTTGCGAATAAGTCAACTTTTTTCATGTTTGTACTTCACTTACTGTCGTTTAGCTAGAACCGAATCATCGGAGTCACTGGATATCCCCGAATGCTGTCGCGGTGAAGGAGGGCTGTTAACCGAAAATAGGCTCCTAACTCGCAGTTATCGAATCGATGGCATTCTGATATTAGGTTTAGTCATAAGTCCTCGGACAATGAGATAGTGATGACTTCAAGAAATCATAACTCGGATAGAAAGCTCTTTCAAATACATACTAAAGAGTACACCTGACCATCTCCTGCGCTTGAGCGTGAGGAGAGAAAAAGCCATGTCGGCCCGAAAATCCATGTCATATGCTTAAAAGCATGAGGCACCCATCGACCAAGCTTTCGCACCTTGCCGATTGACTTCAATCGACGAATAACTATAGACTGACTTCCCAAGGGTGACTGCCGGTTCACGAGTAGTTTGATACGGATCGGCTTCCACCTGGCTCCGCACCACCTCCAAATCAAACTCCATTGAGCGTCCCGGACGGTCCTCATTTTCGATGGAATTGTTGTCCGATGCGAACTTCATGTGCCACTTGTGAATTGTGCATCTAGCAGGAGCAACCTTCTTGTAAACTTCCTTATACGTCTATCGATCTCCGCGGGTTCTTGGCCAGATAAAAAAAGAAATAGGATGGTGTTGCAGAGGTGGAGTTGCGACGGCTTGGAATCATGGGGCATGGTTGCAGTAGAGGAAACAGTTAGGTGTGTTTGTTAGTATGTATTTTGAAGAGCTTTTCATACCCTATCTAACAATGCCAAGCTCGTCCATTTTCGTCTCCTCTCTCCCGAGTTATGATCTCTAGATGTCATCACTACCATTTTGTCCGAGGACTTATGACTCAACCTAATAGTAGTCATATAGTGAAGCTTTTTTCCTTATGTTTTTCTCGACCTATTTTGTAATCAACAATGACAGGAGAATTTTTGTTTGTAAATATAAATTTGGACTATAACCAAACAATTAAAGGCATCACAAAAAACCAGAGAGTGACAACAACGGAGAGCATGAAATTAACAGTGGAAAGGGCGAACATATTAACCAACTCATTTTTGATAGTTGGCAGCCGAGTCAGCTTTATATGGAGGCCTGGCGATCGATTTTCAATGGAAACTGTTACATTGACGGTCAGCGGTGTGTATGCTGGATGATCGAAAATCACCTTAAACACTGAATATAGAATGACTAGTGAACATGATCTCTTTGGATCGAACATTGGGAAATAATATTTCAGGTTGAATACACATTTGCTTCACGAGTGGAGGGTTTGCATCAGTCTACTGAATACAGGATATCCCAAATTTACATGCGCCAAATTTCGAAAACTTCTAAGATAGAAATAATTACTAATTCCACTTCATTTTGCTATCAACCGTTACATATGTATGTTTCCTTGCAGTATGTATAGTTTCCAAGGTGATAGTTGATATTTTAGATGGTCAAAGCTCATTCAGAGCTATCTGCGATAATTTGCATGCAAGAGGCGGGAGGATATCATAGACTTTTCTCTAATTCCATCGTTGATCATACAGAAGGCTGCTAAGCGACACAGATAAGCAGGTTCAATCAAGGTTCAATCAAACGAAAACCCGGATGGGGTAGACTGAATAGTGTTTTCAAAGGCAGAATTATCAAGGTTGCCCCGTCAAGTCAATTGTAATCCAAGTAGTCCATTAGAAGGACTGCAACACACTGGAACTGGATGAGTCAAAATTGCCGATGGGAAAAATTATCAAGGAGAGGTTCATGTCATTCATGTCATATGCAGAAATGCCACTCCATTTTAGACTCAATAGACAGTATATGGCCAAAAAGGCTGACCCGCTTGAGTGGAGATACGTGTCCCACTATTGTTGTTCACGATTGAGCCGATCTTCACGAAAAAGATTGTTGTAAGGGTAGTAGAGCGATTGTATGGGAAAGGGGAAATGGGCAATGGTAAGACGTCATTGATTTCCGTCGGTACTTGCTCAAACACTGGCAATGACGCAGACCTGAGGAGCACAATGACGATGGGCGTAATGAAGCCTCAATCCGATACCCGGGTGTATTGCGATTCTATCGCCAAGACAATACTAGGTAATTCGCGACCCGCGACCCATTGCGATTGAGATTTGCACCTTTTGTCGTAAGCAACAACACAACCGTTGTGGCACTCCAGAATGGAAGCCTGGTTTTCTCTGTGAGACTTTGAAACTTGTTCTTTCACCAATTGGGAACGCACGCTAACGCGTGCATTATATGTCGACGACCGCTTATCTACGATGGAGTCGTTCGGCGAAGTGTTGAATTATTAGAATAAGATAGAACTACTAGTGGTTGATCATAGCTCCGTCCACCTCAGTGCAGACCTTCCCACTACAAAAACTTGATCTCTTTTCTTTCAGCTGCACCTAACCATTTTCTCCGCATTCTAGAAAATTTTTGAAGAGATGAATCTGTGATCCTAGCACCGCTTTCCTGTGCCAGCTCCGCCCACTTCGAGGATTTAACCACATTTGTTCCGTTACCTCTAACCACTTTTTCTCGCATTTTAGAACGTGCCCGAACGGAGTTACACTCACTTTTTGAAAGTAGCTTTTACCTTAACGCACGGCCCATCGTTTGCGGGGCTTCGCTGAACCTACGCGTGCACATCAAGCATAAGGCCTTGCTCACTCTTTTTATTTTTTTCCTGCCATGACCATTTCGTTGAATGGAGTTATGAGTCTCTATGAAAAGTACCGCCCACTGCGAGAACGCTCCAGTTACAGCCGGTAAGTTCCCTTTATTTTAACTGTTGACCCATCCCTCACCTTTGCACATTTTTACCCGGCGTCTGGCCTGTTTTGAGACCGAATGCGAAGGATTTGCCCTACCCGCCGAATTCCGGCGTATGCCCCACCCCTTCGGGGCGGAGCTCCGCCAGGCTCACATGTGCTCTCTTGCACTTACCCTATGTCCAACCCAATCCGAAATTGACCCCACTTGTCCAGGTGTTTCTCCAGGTTATATCGATTTCCGTACAAGCAAACAAACAAACAGGCAGTTAGACAGACAGAGCGCTTTATATAAAATAAGTAATTTTCAGTTGGTATAAACTTTATCCCTTTGACGACAGCGCGCCTTTCTGCATGTCTGCCGCGCGAGACAGGGGCGTTTTGAAGCTTTCCGTTTCCGCGGCTCAACGTTGAGCCGCGCTGTCCCACGGGTCACTCTTTTTTCTGCGGCAAGCTATTTTCACATTTCTAAGGGTTATTTCTCATCTTTAAGTTTCATACAGCTATAAATTAGGTAGGCATCAGTTTTCTACTCTTACCAATCCTGATTTTAAGCATACTATAGCTTTAGGAGTCAAAAATGGAACAGCCTGCTGTAAACGACTTGGAGACTGGTTTTGAAAGACTATTAGTCGAGTCCGATGATGATCTAGAGGAGATTTGAGAAACGATTCCTTCCGCAATAACGCACCAGTATTACCTACGGATAATGTAACTGTACAGAAAGTGAGACGTTGTCAATATCAGACAGCGAGAGTGAAGATGAATGGATTAGCGATGCAGAAGTTCATGATCCGTATGATTGTGTACAAAATTGCCACGAACCCATCGACTTCAACGAACTATATTTGAACGGGAAAATGCTTTCCTTCATTGTAGGAGAAACGAATAGACAAGGAAGAGCAAAAGATTCTAATTTTCAAGATAATCAAAAAGTTCATGGGATTATGCATACAAATGAGAGTAGTGCAGATGCCGAAGCTAAGAGTTTATTGGAGTACCAGACCTGCGATTAGTGGGCACTCGATTGCTGGAAAAGTGATGCCAAGGACCCGATTCGAGCAGTTACTGAACTCCCTTCACTTTGCTGACAATAATCAATTAGATGGCAACAGGCTTACCAAGATCAATGATTTCCTGGAACTGTTCAACGCGAACTGCGAGAAAGCCTACAGACCTGGAAAAGAAGTTTGCATCGATGAGTCATTAGTGCCATTTCGAGGCAGAATAGTTTTCAGGCAATACGTTCCTTCCAAGAGGCACTAATATGGAATTAAGCTTTTCAACTATGTTGCAAAGGTGATTACACGTGGAGGACCAAGATCTACGCAGGAAGACAGTCTTCAAGGAGGGGTCCGGTAGCTGCATCTGTGGTCATGGAGGTAATGGACGGTCTTTTAGATCAAGGTCGACATCTCTGTACCGAATACTGGTATTCGAGCGTGCCCTTGGCTAACAGCTTATTGAAACGCAGCACCCACCTGTTCGGGACTTTGAGGAAAAATCGGAAAGGAATACCAACAAAAGTCAAGGACAGGAAGTTGAAAAGAGGGCAAGTGTACTATCAGCAAAATCAGAACGGAGTATAGGTTTTGAAGTGGAAGGATAAATGCGATTTGTTCATGATTTCCACGAGACATGATGGGTCCATGACTCCTAGCGGAAAATTCCAAGTCGTCGAAGATTACAACAAAGTTATGGGATTTGTCGATCAAAGCGACCAAATGTCTGCATAAACTCCATTTGTGAGAGGGACTACTAAGTGGTATCTCAGGACTTTCTTCCATCTGATGACACAGACAGCGTTGATAAATTCCTGGAAACTGTACAATGACGTGGTAGAGAAAATAAGGCTTAATGATTTCGAAGTGAGTGTTATTGAGTCACTTCTGGAAAATGAAAGAGTCTGCGCGCCAACAACTAGTCACAGTCTGGAAGAATTGCTCGGACGGAAAACAGAAGTTCGTAAGAGATGTATAGGTTGTTACAAACAGTTATCCCGAGAATACGGCCGCGTCTACGCTTCCAGCAACACAAGACGAGTCAATACTTGATGCAGTAAATGTAAAAGTCATTTTTGCATTGATTGTTTCCAAAAAATGCACAAAAAATGCGATTTTCAGCAGAACGATTGAACTTGTGAGAAGTTTGTTGAAATTAACAATGTATTTCTCGACCCACTCCGTGTATATTGTCATTTGAAGATTGTGAATCTAATATAAACAAAAAACTTTAAAAAAATGAACAACTAAAAAAATTAACCTTGAAAATAGTGCGGCTTAGCGTTGAGCCGCGCTGTCGCCAAAGGGTTAATCTTCAGACATCCTTCCTACGATTTCAACACTAAGAAGTTCTCAGTTTTCAATGCATATGTATATAGCTGCGATCACGACGAAATACGCTCAGTTTTTAGGAATTTTTACTTTGCAATTAGGCCTCAGGCTTGCCTTGCAACGCGTTACGCGACGTTTATTGAGGTACGACCTCATTATTTCGGCGTTGGAACCGCACGTCCCCTCCCCACCCCTCCCTCCCTCCTTCGACCGATTCTCCTCTTTTGTAACATCTCGTGCTCCTCACATCAGGACGGAACTTTAGTTAAAAGAGCTCTTCCAAACGTGAGTTGCTCGACTTCATTGGTATCGAAGAGTGGTCATCCTGCTAGCCAGATCCTTAACCAATGGAACTTCTCTGTGTGGCTCTTAAGTATAAAAATCCGTCGAGTTTGTCATCTTAGTTTGGATTCCTTGAAAAAAAGATCCAAGAGCGGATGGAGGGAAACGGAGGAGAGATACCTGTACCTGCGTGCATCATGAGAGTAATTTGAGAATTGGACCTCTATCCGTGCTCAGGGGGGATATCTTGAAATTTGATTGTTACACATGTGTAAGCAAACGCGCATATAGATTTCGTTGTCGTCCTCGGCTTAGACGAATTTGAAATACATTACAAGAATAGGCGCCACGTACGGACTTCCCTAAACCTCGGCATTGTTTCAATTTGATGTAGATTGTTTTGAACTCTCACGAGGTTATTATAGTAACTTTATTACCTAACGTTTCAGCGCTAGCGTTCCTGAAATAGAATAGAACAATCTGTGAATATCCGACCAAGCGTCTCCATAACCCTACGGAAGTTCGAGAGGCTCCACTGCACGCATTAACCTAGAGAAGGGCCACTCACTGTTATTTCGTGGAGTGACGGTGTGTGGGCCCTTTTTGAATTAGTTGTGGAGGCGTTCGGTCGGATATACACAAATTGTTTTGATCCCTTTCAGGCTCTGAGGACGGCGATATCGCCGAAACATTAGCAAATAAAGTTTCTCCAGCAACCTCGTGAGTGTTCAAAACAACCTACACATAATTACGGCAATGAATAGGTGCCCATGATTCTGAGAGATTCTGTACGGAAGAGGAGAGACGGGGGGCCGCTTATACCCAGTTGTACTGTATATGACTGTTGTTGTTGTAATTGTTGTTTGTAATTTAGTTACCGTATTGTTTAAATGTGTTGTTTTGTATTAAATTGTATTGATGTAGTTTTCTTGTTCTCGGGTGCCATTATCCAGAAGTGTAGGGCGCCGGAGTGGAGAACATCTGGAACATGAAAAGATTGCAGGATAATAGTGGTGAATATTCACAATAAACCAACGTTCCTAATATAGAAATTTCGCATTATTAGATCCAGTATGAAAGGAGTTACGACTAGAAGTACGGCTGAGGAACCTCAGAACCAGTACGGCTGATCTCAAAGGACTCAGAAAGACTGGAGACGTAACGAGATACTGCCTAGAATTGGAAAGGCTAACAAGAGATGCCTCTCCGGACGCATCGGAAGAAGAACTTTCTCGTACAAGAGCAAGAGAGCTACTAAGCCAACTAATGGACTGGCCGTTGCTACATCTACGCGGGAGCCATCGACGCCGCCCAAGGCATGAAATTCGACCATCCAGCGCTTTTCCCGTGGCTCGTTAAATATAATATGGCAGGTCACATCAGGGACGTTAGCTATATTGAAGCACGCAAAACTTCCAGGAACGTCCGCGGCCGTCGGTCAACCAGACAGTATTTCTGGCGTTACCACCAGGATTCGCGAAGGTACACAAGGAAGTCGACTTCGAAGACGCATTAACCGTATAGGTCTATGAAAACTGGGAGTTCCCAGAAGCTACTGGATGTCGATATATTTACTGCAACAATCGTAGTATGGCCTGACACGATGCGACTGGAAGATCCATGAGGCAACTGTTATTTGCCCTGGAAAGACATCTATAGCAGGGTGGAACACTTCTGTTCTTCTCGAGTCCGTACCAGGATAACAACCAGCAGGAATGGACTGGTATCCGAAAAGTGTGCGCGGAATTCGTACGGTTCATGACCACACCGGAACGAGGATTCGAGGCCGTAGCTACACGGAATTCCTGGAAACCGTCCCGTATACCCACCCTGCGGTCAGCCTCGGAATGGACCCGCGCTTCAAAAGGTCTCCATTCAATTGCCGCCGGATTGTCTTGACCTGGAGAAGATGCGTGTGACCATGAGCGACATCCTCAGATCAGAATAGTCTAAAGTAGCACTGGACCAGTTCAAGTAGGAAAAAGCAGCTAAGATGAGGCGACGTCGAGACGAATTTTAACCGAACTTCTTCGTCATCGCAGACCTGGAGCAGAGACAACGCGACCTGAATATTTCGTTTCGACGCCCTGGTGGAGACCCAGGCGAAGAGAGAGCGACATCCCAGGAGGGAGCGAGGATTCCTGAATTGAGAAGAGCGAGCCTTCCACCGTGTAGAACACATCCTTATGGAGCTGCTAGAGGAGCATCCGGAAGCAAGCACAAGGTGGGAAAGGGAGAGACATGGCATCCGAGGGGAAACAATCGCCAAGCCCAAGAGTCGGAACGACTCTTCGTCCCCGACGGGCATGTAATGTACATGATGTTGTTGTTGTAACTGTTGTTTGTAATTTAGTTGTTGTATTGTTCAAATGTGTTGTTTTGCATTAAATTGTACTGTTGTAGTTTTCTTGTTCTCGGGTGCCATTACCCAGAAATGGAGGATGCCGCTGCCAATCGATAAAGCGGCCCCGCCCCTTTTAGCGCCTATATAAGGCCGGCGACCTGTTAATATGTGTTATTGTTGTTCTTGCAGTGGTAAGAAGGGGTGACCACTTAATAAAGTTTGATCGGCCGCGTCGAGTATGCCTCGCATACGACGGTGAAGGGGGACACGAGAACCTGACTGTGCGACTCAGTATGAATCAAGGACAAAATTCGACATTACATGACGGGTTGGGCATTTATAGGAACAATAGCGGTTGGGCAGTGTCACAGGTAAAACCCCTATTTTGCTTCCTGACGGCAAAGATGACAGAAAAAAGTGAGCATGTATTCAAATAGACGATACTTTCCAATAATGTGCATAACTGTACTTGATATCGTTAGTTTTGCTTCTTTCTCGAAGTTGTTAGGTGGGAATCTTTATTCTGGCCAACATTCCGGAGAACTCGCCGTTTTCAAAGGCCTGAAAGTGGTTCAAAACTTGTTGATTGCACACTATT
>UZAF01017270.1:22821-38726 GCA_900617895.1 Haemonchus placei | reverse complement strand
AATAGTGTGCAATCAACAAGTTTTGAACCACTTTCAGGCCTTTGAAAACGGCGAGTTCTCCGGAATGTTGGCCAGAATAAAGATTCCCACCTAACAACTTCGAGAAAGAAGCAAAACTAACGATATCAAGTACAACCAAAATGCTGAGGTTTCAAGATGAGGGAACTTGGAATTTAATGCATAACTGTGTTCAGGAAAGTTCTAGCATGCGAGAATAAGGGGTCAGAAGCTATAGAAGGAATGTGGTCAAATCCTCATAGTAGGCGAGGGGTAGGAGGGGCTAAGATCAAAAACTTACAATTCTCCTCAGAGACCGAACTGCCCCAAAGTCCCATGTTCTTCTATATGTGATGTCATCATCACTACTCACTACCTATAGGATCAGTTTAGGATGGGTGGAACCTAGAAAGTGAGGCAAGAGAACCTTCCAAAGAGCGGAATACACACCGGAACGGGTGTGCGGTGAAGAGAAATTCATGATTTTCTCCAGAAAGGCTCTGACACTGGAAAAAAATGGTCAATGCTTGGGAATGGGTCAACGTGAGCGGAGCTCTCGTAAGGTGAGCGGTATCTCATACATGATATCATAACCTACCACAGCCTATAAACAGATTCTTGTATAGTGGAGCTGAGATTAAAAGTTTACATTCCTGTAAGATTGGTCTTTGTCGTAACGCACGCGTTAGTGTGCGGAGCCCATCAGGTTACATCATAACAGCTTTAGTATTTTATTAATTATCAAAGAAAATTAGCCTATTTTGTTGCTCATAATTTCAGAATCAAGTGATGCTATCTACAGAAAGCCTAATGGCAACCAGGCCGTCCCTTCTAGTTCATTGAGTCAGCTGTATTAAAACTCCCTCATGTCTGCTTACTGAATGACAACGGCTGACCTTATATTGTCCAATATTAGCAGGCCGCCAGAACTCTCCATTCGCATACGTGGTTACAATTTTCATGCGATCATCGATACTCACAGTGACGTTCAGCAGCCCTTGACCAGTATCTGCATCAACGACTGTTCCATGAATCGCTCTAGAAAAACCAGTTCCACAAAGGACGTAAGGTGATTTTTACCTGAGCCATATCCGGAAAGTTGGTCATTCTGACCCCCCAACTTTGTAGGGCTAGTGAGCTTCCACCTACGACTACGAAACATTCCTACAAGCTGTGCAATTTTTTCCTCAAAAGATCTCTGACACCTAATGTATTGCAAAACCGGGGAATGAGTCGAGGTTCTTACTCTTCTTGCAATCTCGAGATTCTCCGCTGAAGAAACCGATTTGACATTCTAGCTAAGACATGTAAATCTCTGATACATTCAAGGCGGCGAACGTTTTTTTCGTCCGACACCTTTGACTCACTTGTGAATTTGCTCAATGAAGTACAGGAGCGGATACTTATTTTCATCCCACAGCGCTTTCAACTCGTTTCTTGGAGGATATTTGACACAATTCAATTCGATAGTCAGTTCGAAGCAGTTCGTGTGCAAGTAGTTCCAATCCTGCATTCCACCAGATACAATGTACCTGAACTACTATTGCTTGATTTGTATCACTGAGTTAAGAAACGACAGTAAAAAGACGAACCAGTCTGCTCCGTTCACTATTCCATTCTGTGGCTCTGTAGCTAAGTTCAAGTGTTCGTTCAGACATCGTGGGCCCTACGAAAGTAGAGATGTAGGGGAAAACATTTCTGGATGCGGCGAACACTCTTTAAAAGCTATTTCGAGATAATTTTCAGTCTTTTCAGTCTTGGGTAGATATGAAAAGTTACTTTATTTATTCTATTAAAAAGCATGTGAAACACATGTGAGCGTAGTGTAAACACAAAAAACCAATCAACCGAAACAGAAACATAAAAGGGAACATCCGGTAAATCATATAATCATGATAAATCTGCAACATGTTTTCTGAAAGTGGAGTGCTTCAATGGGAACAAATTGGAGCGCAAAAGAGAATTAAAATTTGTGCGAACTCTGTGAGCAAAAAACTTAGATCTGCATTGAGTCCTAGCTGTAGAAGTAGATAATCTTATTGAAGCACCTCTAGTATTAGGCGGCAACACGTGAAAAAATCTGAAACATCGATATTTACAAGGTTTCTTTTATTATTTTATATAAGTCATCAGCAAATCATATCGTATCCTCCTCCATTCAAGTGTTTCAAGACCAAGGTCGGCATTCCTTGTGCTCCCATTAGGTATGTCAGCGTAGCGAAAGCCCGAACACCAGAGCATCAGCTTACGGGTGAAGTTATTAGTTAGCTATGCACGCTTTCAAGAGCCCGAATATCGTTTTTAGCGTACGGATTGAAAACTGAGGACCTATATTCCAAAATGGGGCGCACATAGAGTTTGTATGCACGAAAAAGAACGTCCTGATTCTTCGAACGAGGGGCCTCGAACAGATTGAAGGAACGACGATTGCCTTTTGTGACCAATACATTGCAGTGCTTCTAAAAATTTAACCGATAATCATAGTAAAAACCAAGATCGCGAACTTCCGAACTGATTTTAATACACGATCTGCCACCGTGTAATTACACGATCTGCCACCGTGTAAACAGGACTAACAGAATGAGAACCAATCTGCATAACCTCAGTTTTATCGGACGACAAGCTGAGACCATTTGCACAGCCCCGTCACGATCTTATCAATTGCCCGTTGAACAATGGGGTCAGAACTGGAATCATTAGCCACCTTGAATATTTTTATATCATCAGCAAATACGTCAAGATTTTGAATGCATGGGGAAGGTCAGCAGTATATTATAGATGTTGAACAGATCAATAAGAGGACCGCACCCTGGGAAACCCCACTGGTAGCAACTTTAACACTGGAAGGGGAGTCCCCAACGAGATCCTGGAATGTTCTATTAGTCCAATTCCTAAAATCCTGAATCCAATTAACCACCAAGAGGTGCACACCTATATGCTTCAACTTACAAATTAAAATCTTATGCGACACTTTGTCAAAAGCTTTACTGAAATCAAAAAAGATAACATCCACATCTTTCCCCGAACCAATCGCACTTGTCCATGAGTTCATGCAAGACAGCAAAGATTTCTCTTGAAGTTTCTTATCAGGTTTCTCTTCAGCTTTTTGAGAAGAGATGAGACACTCGTGGTGCTACTGTTTGAACCCACAAGAAACTCGGAAGCGGTTTCAAAAGGAAGCATCAGAAGTCAGAATAGAAAGAGCAGGTCATGCACTCTTGTTACCATATAAGTTAGTTCGCTTGTTAAGTAGCTCGGACTATGAACAAGAAGGTGTCACAGGTGTCGTTACACCATAAAAAGATTGGAAGCACTTGTAGGCCAGCTCAGCTGTAAAAATATAGCAATCGGCAGCGATTATGCTATTTCCTCTTAATGTTAGTCCTAGGATAGAAACACTGAGATTAGTCCTAGGATAGAAACACGGAGATTTCCCTCTGAAGAGCTCGCGTTTGACTCTTGATGAACCTTTCGACGATACACCTTGTAGTGCCGCATCGACATCTTGGCCGAAGCTCCAGATGAATACCTACTGAATTCTACAAGGTACTATGCACATGTGTATTGAACGTCTGTTCTGACAATACTCTCGATTCATGTGTCAATTCAACTTGTCAAAATGATCGGCAGCAAGGTCTGCACGAAGCTTACACAAGGTGGACATTTACTACCTGTTTATTCATCCGGTCATGAACTTTCGAATAAGAATAAGCAAGTCTGACGAATAGCTCGTTATCCGGAGACGGAGAATAACGACGTGAAGCTGTTCTAGTCGGATGGTCATCAAATGGATAGTTCACTGAAAAGGAGTGCCATGTTGTTTATCGGCAAAGAGCACTGCGGGCGACCGATCGGCAGTGTTGCTGGCCACGCGTTGGCAACACTGAATACCATCGATATCGCACGTCGGCGTGATCCAGCTCTGCCTACGCGTGGCCAGCAACGTTGGAAGCCGATCGCACGTCGGATGAAACAACGAATATCGCTGAATTCTGAAAGCGCTCAGACAGGTACTTTGACGGATCATTTATATTTCATGTGCGGTGGGGATTTCATAACAGTGCATTAGATATCGTGAGCGTCAGCGTAATTTGTCGAAGGTGAACTGTTGAATTAGTACATGCGGTCATTTCTTACGTCAATCTTTTTCACATGCGAGCGGCAAACGTTTAATATTCTTGCTAGAACCGGCATACGAGAATTTCTTAAGTATTCACATTCTTGTTTTGAAATAATACAAATCGCACCAAAACTGTTACGCCATAACTCCACTGGCTCTTCATCAGTGGCTCGTACTAAATGTGTGAGCCAATATTTCTTTTTAATTTTTTAACTTTTCCACTCAAACGACTTACCTAAAGTTGTCCCCCCATGCAGGCTAGCTGACAAAATGAAAGGGATTGACTTCGTCCATTTCATTACTGCTATTGTTTCTGGTTGGATTTGCTCCGACGGGAAGAAATTGGGAAATCTGGAGACTAGTGTGGTAAACTGATCTGTTCCTAATATCTTAGAATTCGCTAATTGTATCTCCATTTCTTTAGGTTTTGCCCACCTGCTGGGGAAGTTCCTGTTCAAGTCTTTATTGTTGGCATTCGTCCTTCCGTATATACCTGCATCATCGCCTTCATGAGCAATTTCATACCTGAAGAAAATGTTGTCCTTCACAACTCTTCATATGAAGAATGTGTACTAGTCGACTTTCTTGTGATCCTTCTAAAGGCACAGTTCACGATAAAAATGGTCTCTGACTTCTCCTTCGAAGAATACCCAGTGGCCCCCAAGGGTATCAGGAAGGATGCTGTCGGGTCCAGAAATAACAGCTATGGCATAGTGGGAGTCCGTCACTGGATCGCTCGGCATCCCCGCCCTCCGACCGATGGAGTGTCAGACGAGTGTTGAGGCGATACAGAATGCAATATTTGCCCCAGGACCCTCATGCTCAGCACGCAATCAGCTGATCGCCGAGCGATGGGTTTTTCTCCTATTCCATTATTCTCTGTCATTCTTTTTGCTGCCGCGGCCCTTGTTTAATTTCTACCCCGAGAGGATTTATTCGCTGTTATTATCAAGGGGATCAGGTAGGTATTTTACGAATTTGAAGGTGAAAATGTAGATGGGTGGGAGGGGGGAGGGATGCCAGCGCCTTTTTGTGCTCAGCGTCTCTGACACCAGACCGCACAGTGCATATGGGCCGTGCTAGAGGGAGGAGATCCGGGGTGGGTGAGCTGATTGTTTCGCTGGGCATCAAGCCATCTCTGCTCTTTAGCGCGATCTCTATGCACTCTGCCGTCTGGTGCCAGAGACGCAGAGCAGAGGTCAGCTCACCCAACCACTGCTTTCACGCCGTTTTTTCTGTGTGAAGCTCGTCCGACCCCCCCCCCCCCCTATTTTGCTACTTTTTTTGAAACCTGTATTTCTTTTTGTACGCCGTTTTCACGCTTTTCTCGTTATATTCGCACTACTCCAGACTTCACCTTTCATTATCCGCCAAAACCGGGTACCCAAAAATTATCGTGAACAAAGCCTTTATAACCTAGCAGGCAACCTGTCGTATGTTTAACTATTTTACTCACCCATCTGGATTCATTGTTGGCAGGAAATGAATTCGTGTAGTGTCGATGAGGTTTTTAATCCATCTATTACTGCGGTAGTTATAAAGCAAAGTCCATGCCAGTCCTAGTAGAAATACTCGGCCTGATACCTTAATAGTCCCATTAATGATATGCATTTCAGTGATAATTGTTCCCTTTAGTCTACCAACAATAGCAAAAATCCACGCGTGTTATAATTTGCCACAGAATAAACAGGAACTCACTTAAGGTATCTTATTCTTATTGACCATAACTTGCCTTAGAATAACCAGAAACGCTTTTGAGGTGTCTTATTTCTTAACAGCACTAGCAACTCCCCCAATGATGAGGTTTCATTTCCTTGCGAGTAAAAGAAGCTTGAAAGATCAGGACCTTCTATCAATCAGAGGTCAACGGCACAAAGTTCTCTCACATGTCACAACAGCAATACTAGTTCAACTACTTTTTCTTGAAAAGATCAGCAAAAAATCCAGTTTTCGATCTCCACTATATAAATGTCAGAATTTCTCTTAAGTAAATCCATCTAATTGATCGTGGATCCATCCGAATGCGGCAGTCGCGGACCTGTTATCTCCCTATTGCAGTTTTAGCATTCTTTTTAACTCGATCGATATGCGATTCTTGCTTACTTTTCCTACTGTTACTTCTTTTGTTCTTGCACTCCTTAATCCCTGCGTTGCTTCTGCTTCGTTCCGCTTCATTCCTTTGTGCGCGACGTCGTCTCGGGAAAGGTGACCATTTCGATTCATTTGCACCACAACCTTGACCAGCGGGAAGTAGTATTTTGACTTCTTGATTGTGATTCTTTTCAAAAAATCACAGTCGTGATGTGTATCTGTGACGAAAAGCGAGAAAAGCCCAGATGTGGACAATACGGCAGCGTGACAAATAGGCAGACCGAAGTCTTTTCCATATGGAGCTGAAGATATGTAGGTTGCAACTTCAGCTACCTTTTATATCAGATCAATTCCCCGCAATCATAAAGCAAATTCTGAAAAAAAGCAATCTGACAATAACGCCTTCTTCGCTATCACGTCAGTGGACGACATTGATCACAATTTTTTTTCTCAGAAATCGCCAACGAGATTGGATTCGCATCGGAGAAAACTGCGTCTTCTGCCTTTATGAGAGGGTTTTGAAGTGTGCGCGAAGTGCTATCGATTATCAGCTTCATTGACTTACGTGTAAAAGAACATTTGGCTAGTAAAAAAGGAGAAGTTCGACTGCATCGCTCGGCAATCACTGAAGTGAGATCAGCTATGGTATCAACATTAAATGCTCGATTCCGCCCTAACCATATTTGTGCTAGGAAGACCTTCGACCCATTCTGGATAAGGCACCAAAGTTCACGCGTGATCAACTAGAATGAGTGAACCGACATGATTCGTAATCACTTGCTTTATATCTTACTGAGTAAATTTCGCTTAAGTGAAACAGCACACCTGGCGTCACAACCCCTTAACGGTGAGTGTGCGACCGCTCAAACTAGTTTGCTCGATTATCCCTGAAGTTGAACAAGCATCTAGTGTTGGTACAATTGATGCCCGTTGTCAAGATTCAAACACCCTTTGAATATCGTTGGTCTGGGTTGCTACTAGGTGGGATTTGGTCTTTGTCAAGCATGATCAGTAATATTCAATAATGGCTCGAGGAGCCTTCGAGCTCCTGGAGATGATGAATTTGTCGAAAGCATCACAGGCTTAATGTTCCGTTATAAACCAAGTGTGCGACCCAGGAGCACTGTATACTCTCATAACAACTATTGCCAAGGTCATAGAAAAGGCGATCAGGTAGCAACGGCGATTGTTTCTCGTTCTCAAGACAAAGGGTGCACGACCTAAATCGTCATTTTTAGATGACTTCCCCAAAGATTTTGTTCCTTTCTTTCTCTCTGCGGAACCTACGATCTGAGGTCATCGTTAACTAGTGCCATTATGTGTGTTTTGGAAAGGATCGTTTTCCGTCTCAGCGGGGTGAAAGGGGCAGATTAGGTATGCGACCCCTCAAACTAGAACTATTTAGTCACCTCATTGCCATGCATATTTGCAATGTATTTGAATTCTGGAACTCCAATTTCATGCTTTCGAGGATACTTCGATACTGTTAGCACCCATAGTTGGCGTCCACGAACGGAGCTTCCAATGGAATAGAGATGGGTGAGATTTGGGTATCTGTCAGCCAATGCCTTAACGGAAATATTCAGCAGTAAAAACAGTTGTCTTCATCATGTTTTATCACCCGTACTTACGTGCAAGTAGTTCGTCATGGTAGAGTGATTCATGTGCGTAAGTAGTGGCTCCTCAAACTCCCCGATCTCCTTGATGAGTTGCGTCCTTGAATATACATCCCCTTGCCGTTCGAATTTGCCTATCAGTTCCTGAATTATCGATCACTGACAATCGAATGAAATGATTCTTCATGCAATTTGTCCTGACACAAAATTCGAAACGGTTTCGTTCGCCTTCGGCCGAATGCTTCCTCATTTATAATTTTCAATCGTAACTGATTTCCTACTTGACGTAATCATGCGGAATTTCGATATGTGTAACATGGGTGTATTGTGAATATTTACCACCATCAACTTGCAATTTGATCATGTTCCAGATATCTCAAAGAGCCTGGAGTCAAAATCAACTGGAAATACAGATGATGGTCCGTCTGGAAGTTCTTCCCTTTTTGCCATGTTTAACCGCTAGTGCCGGACACAGTATTGAAGAAAAATGCACATAAGGTGACGTCAATACGTCACATAATGACTGCATACGTCAATAACTTTGCTTTGAGCAAAATTTTCTACCGCAACAAACACCTTGCTCGAGTTATGTGGATATTGCTGCTTCGCTGTGATTTCAACGAACGTGGGAATTAATCCAATACCAAGCGGAAGTTTTTTAAATTCAATTTATTTCTTCATTACTTCTCTCAAACTTCGATCCGTTGCAGATCACCTGGCTAAGAGCCCAATGGCTTATTGCAGAACAGTACTGCATTGGTTGATGTCGGAAATTCGCAAGACAGTCTCTTTTAGATCTTAAAGATGGGCTAGTACAACTAGGAAATGTTGAATAAGTCTGAGCTTCACTTTTTGCTCAGGTAAATTAGTAGTAACTTATGGTTTCATATCAATCAATTTATGATAGTTTCTTGCCCATATGAGTTCAAAGAAATTACCATCTCTACTTCTTCAGCATTCCGGTATGATTGAATTGTTGTGGTAAGATGAAAATATATCCAAATGATCCAGAAGGTTGGGGCCATGATGCAGCTGCAAAATACGAGGATTAGACGTGTTTAGGGGGAATCGCACATTCATTTTTCTTCACTTTATCACCACTTTCATTCACAAGCAAAAGTGAGTAGCTGATTAAGCTCTGAACTGGCTATCGAGGGTGTTGGTCAATGAATCACTACTTCCATTGCGAGCCGGAGCGACAATCGATCGCCTCGCATTGAAGAGATCTTCGATAGTTCTATGGTAGGCTGTATTTATAATAAATTGCCGTTCATCAAACAGAATTCCATTGAGACCTCCTTCGCGATATCTTGCTGCTCATTTCCGTAGAACGACAAGAGTGTAGGCATACTGAAGTTCAAGCTACTGCTGTCGTGTCAGCCACAGTCGCTATGCGGATGTAACAATAAATCTTTTCCCCAATCGCTGGCCGAAAGTTCGTTGTTGCTTTCGCATAATAAATACGACCAAACCCCTTCCCTCAATAAAGCCTGCGTCATAGCAACCCAGTTTTATTCATGGGAGCGGGCGTATTAATGCCCGTTCAAAATAGCCCAATCAAAGAGAACTAGTACACGAGGGTTCTCTTGCATCCAATGTTCATCACACTTATTGCAAATACCTTACTTCAAACTTTCAATCTCTTCTTGACAAACAGTAGTCAACTAGTTGAGACTAACCCTTTGCAGCGGTTCCGTAATGAAAACAAAAGATAGTCTGATGTAGGCGTCACCGTGCCCGTAGTGTTCGAATTAGTGTCTTCATCCCTCTGATACTACTCTGGAAACTTTTTTAAAATCTACTACGACATACGACCTCCTATGCAAAGATAGGGGTTCTACATTCGTAGCTGGATCCTATCTAGACTTATGATCCCTGTCCTTACATAGAAAGGAAATCGAAAAAGATGGAGCGAGTCACGATCTTCAAGCGATGTTGGTTTATCGACATTAGGTGCCATAATAGCTGCACTAACACCTTTTATTGTGGAATTATTGCGTTATTACCACAAAGAGAAAGAAAATAATCAGGATAGCCGAACAAGTGAAAAGAACGGAACGTAAGGAAGAAGCTGAAATTACTCCAACAGCTGTTCAGAACATTAATGGAATAGAAATTCTTTAATGCGACTTTAGTCGAAGCGCTCATGATTTTTTTCAGATTTTCATTTTGCAGATGCTGAACTGAGAAAACTAAAAATTGTAATGATAATGTTTCCTTGGATGTGGAGCGAAAGAGTGTGGGGATTTCCGTAGTGCCTAGGTGTGAACTAGCACAATTTTCGCGGCAGTCACGCTTCTATAAAAATTAGAGCTGTAAGTGAAGGAATGTACTGCCGTGGCTGAGCTTTGGATTTAATGTGAGCCGAAGCTCTATCGCGAAGAATTTACTCATCGGTATTCGCCCACTACAACCGAGAAGACTACAGATTATTCATGTCAACTCTAGTGCTAAACAAGTTAACAGTTTTAAAGCTATGACATGACATCTCTTGCTGCCGGTTTCTCGAGTTTTCAAAGGCACAGTTCACGATAGTTTTGGGTAATCCAGTTTATGATGAAGAATGGAAGACAAGATCGAAATTAAGCGGTGAAGGTTAAGAAAGTTCGTGAATCGGTGTTTCCAAAGTGAGAAAAGGCTTCAAAGAACTGTTAAAAAGGGGGCTGGACGAGAATGAGACCAGAAAAATCAAGAAGAGTGGGGCGTTTGGACGTGCTATACAATGTGTTTCACTACGTGCATATGGATCCTGGTGCGAATAACAGACAATAACAGAAAAATTCATTCACTTATGAGCATAAGTAAACAAAAAACCCTAGTAACAGCGGAAGTAGCTCACCTTTTTCAACCTCTAGGAGTAGAAAATTAAGTAAGGGATCGAGCAGCAAAAAGAATAACGGAGGAAAAAAAGAATAGGAAAAAAACATCGCCTCAACACTCGGCGATCAGCAGATTGTGTATGGGTCCTAGAACGAATAGTTGCTTTCTGTATTGTCTTGACACTCGTCTAACCTGAAATCGATCAAGGGGCGTTAAAGGTAACCTTTTTTATTGTAAACCGTTCCCCTTAAACACACAGTTCACGATAATCTTGAGGTACCCCTTTTTAGTCAAAGAGCGGAAGTATAGGTTGGAAGTAGTCCACTGGTAGTTAAGAAAGCGGAGAAATTCGTTTATTTTGAGACAAATAAGGCTCCTCAAAGGTTGGGAAAATCGAGGCTGGACGAGTTTATCATGACGTTCATAATATGGAAGGGATGTTCGGACGAGATTCCTGTTGTTGCAAATGCGCAAAGAACTGACTACATCAAGTCAGAACTGTACAGATCTACCTTTCACTGCCGCTATGGGTCATGACAAGTGGTTTGAATTTCCTACAAGGGTTCCTTTGTGAGCTGGGCAGCCTCTACATTGGTGGTGAAACTCGTACGAGGTTGCACACGAGCCAATATATGAGCTTTTATAACGCCCTAACTAGGCCATTTTCCGACATGATAGTGCCAGATATGGTATAGAGAGGTTTTCAAATTTATCCTATGGGGAAATCCCAGGAACCATTTTTATCGTGAACTGTGCCTTTAAATAGATTGTGGACATTACATGGTCCCCTCCACACCGGCTCGAGAAACTCCCGTAAAGGAGCTAAATCGGTTGAAAAACACGACGCCGCAGATACCCGACAAACAACTGTCGAGTTTGAGTTTTCGGGGTTGTACAACGAAAGTCGAGAGCTTTGCCTGTAAGGCTTTCACGGCTGAGACCCGGGTCCTCATGCGTTAATGGTATTGGAAGGAGCACCTAGGCATGAAGAAGAGGCGTCCAAGCAGTGTGGAAAAAAATGCGTCTAACTACTTCCGCGATATCGAATGCAACAAGCACGTTCCAAAAAGGTTGAAGGAAATCGTGCCCTGTGATACCTCCATTTCAGGGATAGAGATTATGCAGTCAGAATTCCCAGATCTCATTATTTCCTACATTACGCTGTATAGGAAATCCCAAGTTTCACATAACAGTGCACGCGGAGCAACCTGATGTTCAATGATTTTTGCCGTTCAACATATTCAGCTATCTTCAATCACTCTCTCCACTGTCTCCTTTCCCTCGCCTTACCCCTGCCCCTCCCCACCTCTCATTTACTGCCTTTGTCTGCGCCACCTATTCAGAGAGTTAATGCAGGTTCATAGGTAATGGGGTTGAGAAGAGCTCAAGCAAGTGGGTGTGGATACTGCCAAGCAGTCCGATCCACTACAGGGCTAGAGCAATAAGTGCATTATTAGTCATATGCATGCAAATATGCAAAGAGCCAAAAACTGGGTGTGATGTGAGTTAAATGAGCTATTTTTCGCGATTTTTTATACAACTCGTGAAAATTTCTCAATTGCGCTGTGAGTACTTAGTACTAGTGGAGGTTCTACAGAAGAATCGCCATTGAAGAAACACCAATGTGAGCAATAATCTCGTGAGTGGCTGATTCTTGTGAGGCAAAAAGCCGTTCAAGTTGCTGATTGTTTTGTGACTTTTCGAGGGCACATGAGGCGTTCCATTGGCTGCTTTCATAGTCCGCCGGCCGGCCGGCGTGCCGGCGGACTATGAAAGCAGCATTAGTGGTACCATTCGTATTGTGTGCGTGTGTATGTGTAAGTTCGTGTGCATGTGCGTTTGTGTGTATGTGTGAGTGTGTATGCGTATGTGTATGTGCATGTATGTGTGGGTGTCTGAACGGAAAATTATAACTCCTAACCCCGTGGACCCATAGCGTTCAAATCCGGTAGGAGTACACTTGGCACGATGGAAACACTTATGATGGGTGGCAAGACCGGGCCCCATTCACAATGGGCGGGGTTTGAGCAAAATTTCATAACTTCGTGTAGCGTAGATGTAGGGGCGCACCATGCGTGAAGTGAGCCTACTTCGATTGAAAACACGCCCTCAAGTTGAATTTGAGGGACTGGACTTAACTCACAAAGTGTGTCTGTATGTCGGTGTGTTTAGCTGTAATTCGATAGCTCTTGTTTGCTTAGACCAGAAATATCAAATTCGGGAGAGTGTAGGCGGCAGGTCATTTCTAACACAAGAAGGAGGAGAGCCCGGCGTTAGCCGGGCGATCCGTCTGGTTAA
This sequence comes from Haemonchus placei, assembly GCA_900617895.1. NCBI lineage: Eukaryota > Metazoa > Nematoda > Chromadorea > Rhabditida > Trichostrongylidae > Haemonchus > Haemonchus placei. The sequence goes on along the minus strand of UZAF01017270.1, from coordinate 25,784 downwards.
TAACGTTTGGCAATTGTTTAGCCCTAAAATACATTCATCTACACGAAATTCAGGAAGGAGCATGAATGCAGGGTTTACCCCGATGGGGTCAAAATGAGTCAACGGTTCTTCATCCATCTAGTGAGTGGATTGTAGGGAATAACAACAATAGTGAGCAAAAAGGATGTTTGAACAAAAAATCGAGACGAATTGAATAAGCACTCTAATCGATATGTAAGCACAGGGTGCAAATTTTTTTTGTGGTTCCAATATGACTATACAGGAGGCTATCGAACGATACAAAGAAATAGAATAATTCAAGAACACAGCTGGAAGGGATAAAAAGACTATCGTTCTTAATTGATATAGTATGTTAGCAAGTCGATCGTAATCTTAAGTGGTCCATCAGAAGGATTGCAACGAAGAGAACGTATCGAACTTATCGATAAAGCAGATTGTCAAGCGAAAACCTCCCCACCCCTATCGTGTGCAGAAATGCCTTTTCATTTCATTTGATTGAGAGAGTGTGATTAAAAAACGCAGAATGTTTCTAACTACTTGAGGGGAAGTGTCGTGGCTTCCGCCCGACTTATTAAAGGGCCACGCCTAGTCGGGCGCGCAGGGGTCCCGGCGCGCACAGCGTATCGGTGCCTGCGCGTCGGCTATACTCGACGCACGCTCTGACCTAACTCCACCCGGCAGTGTGTCTGCATCGATCGTCGTAGCCGGCCGCCACTGCCCGTCGTCCTGTCGTCGTACCGCTCGAGCCTGGAAGTGTGATGCAATCGATGGAAGTATGATGCAATCCGATGGAAGATGAAGTGATCGACTTGGGCATGGAAGCCCAAAGGCGCCGAGCGGTCCCGAGCCACGTCGCCTCCCCTCGTGAGATTAACGTACTGGGTTCGTACCACCTAAGACGTAGGTTGCTGGTTTTCATCGTAGTTTATTTGTGACGTATTTCATTTTCCTTTTTTATGTATATATGTGCATATAACAGACATTCCTTCTTTTATAATTCTTTTCATTGTCGTATTAATATTTCCTTATTTATTGGCGTATCCATGAAGACTGCGTATAGTATTGTGTTAGTGGTTTAAGATCGTAGACGGTGATGCCGTGAAAGTTATATCTGGGTTGAATGTCGAGGGTGGGCTGTGGCAGGTTATCCCGGGGCAAAGGACGTAGCACGCGCAGGGTGAGGGTCGGAGTGCAGGGACAGCGTAGGGGCCGCTAGGGCCAAAGCAACATCCCGCGTGGCAAATGGGGCGAGAGCGAGCGCAGCGTAAGACCCCGATCAGGCAATCACGCCGACGGCGACGCCGCTCCTAAGCGGCGATCACCGATGCCAACGTATAGTGAGGAGCAAGGCGTCACCGCCGGCGCGACAGGAAGCATGCATCCCCTCGCTGTTTCTTCTGAAGAGAAAATTCTCACGACGAAGGCAATCCTCAACGAATAGAACGATTGCATTCAGGATAGAAACATCGAGAGTACAATCTCACAGGAAAAAATTGTTACTAGAATAGCAAAATGATGTTTATTCAGGGAGTCAAGGGCAATGGTCAGACGCCGGTAGTTTAGTCAGCGCCGGCGTGAGAATTAATAAAGACGTGTGCCTAAAGAGCCTACTGGTGGACACACTGTATAATGCCGAAAACGTCGAAAGGCGAGTTCTCTACTATAAAACCTAAAACGATGTGAAGTCTTAGAGGAGCGCAAAACCATTGCAAGATATCCACGTAAAACTTACAAATAAAAACACCAATCAGAATATGTCTGAAAACAACTAGGAGCAAAATTGAGGAGTGTAGAACGAACCAATGCACCTTCGCGATGAACATATGTTGCAGAGGTGAGTCATATGGAGGCAACAAAAACACCAACAAAAGATGCTATCTTCAGGAAAATGGATTACTATATACATTGAAGTACAGGGATTGCTCAACAGACATGTAGTGACTTTCATCGATGAAATTACTGAGCTGGTGAAAGGTAGGAACAGATGGTGGTGCTCTGGCAAGCCAGACCAACAGCCTTCTCACATACACACGTGTTGACCCCTCTCCCCTCACTGACAATTGCTTCTTTCACAGCTGCCTGCGCGAGCAGCATCTCTATGGGTGTTAGCCTCCTCTAGCGTCTGTGCTTGGCGTTGCAAGATGCCAAATAAAAAGCAACAGATGGAAAAGCTACAGCGTATCAGGCATGGCGACATAACAGCACATTTACCACCGTCATCTTCGAACTACGTAATTTTGAGGTAACTATTTTAGGTGAATAATGTAAGCCGTGGTACAGAATAGTGCAAGGGTGCCGAAAAAAGCGCGAAAACTCTCGGACATTCACTAAAAAATAAGACTTCAAGTAAGTAGAAAGAAAAGGGATTGTACAAGATGGCTGTCTGAGAATCTCTCATTTGAGTGACTATCCGACTCGTCCTATGAATAGTGCAGTAACAACAAGGCCAGCGCAACACGGCTACTTCGAGTGTCTGTCTGGGCCAAGCCGAATTTGGAGCCCTTACTTGTCCAGGCGGTTTTCCGGCCCGACAGCCGCCCATGTAATATTTTGTGGGCCAGAGAGGCATTCTGGCGGGGGATCTCAGAAACCATTCTCATCGTGAACTGTCTTTAATGTGCAATAGAATAAATAGGTCGTGGTGAACTTCATATTTGAAGTATTTCTTTGGAATTACTTCCGTTTTCCTGTTTTTTATTCTTTTTGCTTTTCATTTCTTTCTTTCCATTGAGTGTTTTCTATTTCTAAAAGAGGTCCTTCATGTGAATATTAGGCAACGGTTAATGGCTTTTCTAAGAAATCACTTGATTCAGTTGCACAACAGCTGTACTAGTTAACATTTTTATAGTCTCCAGCTTCTCTCTTGTTTTAACCTCGGCATAGTTGTTTATGATTATAATATTATTGTGCCGTGCGAGGTTGTTAGGTGGAACAGTTTATTAATTAACGGCCTAACGTTTCGA
>UZAF01017270.1:11565-22023 GCA_900617895.1 Haemonchus placei | reverse complement strand
GAACTAATAACTGCTTGATATTGTTATTAGGAATATTCACTAATTGTACAACATCTTGCAGCCCAGCTCTGAAAATGCTCCGCCGTATAGCATTGCTGACTTTATCAGAGATGAAGGGAAGACATAGTGGTAACTTATTCTGGGGCGTAGCACCCTGCGTATTAGTGCGAGATTTTCTATAGTTTTGTGTCACCGTATAACCGTTCACAGCAGCTATCTCACAAGCTAAACGCCGGGATTCGAGCCGACACAGCAGCTATCTCACAAGCATTAACATTAACATTAATATTAACATTTTTATGATCAGAGAAATTGAAAATCAATCATAAAGCTTTACGGATCTTTCAAGATTGATCCCATTTCGTCGTGAATAGCTAATCGCATTTCCTCATATCGTAATATATCAAGCCTTCTCTTTCCATAATCTAGTACAAAACTCATATTAGTTTGGTTTCTCTGATGCCTTCAATTTACATGTTTTGATCCAAGGTATGGTTTTCGACGATAGCATTGGCACAACTCAAAACTGGCCTGTATGCAAGGAACTTAACTTTCAGAGAAGGTAGCGAGCAATAAATCCTTGCTATAAACATCCAAGTTACTACATCACGAGCTCAATTCAAGCGTTATATTATCAGGAAATTACTGAAATATGAAGAGTCATATTCCATGAGACTGTTCAACAAAAATTATTAGGCCGATATTCGGTATCGAGTGAACAGCTTTCTCTGAAAACTCAAAATGGCGAGGCGCTTTATTGGTGCGATTTTTTTCTTGAAAAAAGTTTAATTACGTTCCTAATAATGCCTATACCGGGAAAGTTATTAGCGTGTACACTTTTGAGTCGCTTCTCACTTCTGAAGAGGTTCTAAATGACACAGCCTTGCTGGTTCGAAAACAGCGGTATGAGAAGTGACCTTTACACTACAAGAGGGAAGCCGCTGAATGATTTTTAACGAAAATTTCGTGAGCCCAACACCGATCAACTGAATTCGATAAATACCATTTTGTTATTCAATTGATCATAACTCGCCCGAATTTAGACATACATAGAGCGTTAACCCCCTGACGACCACGGGGCCCGCCGGCGGGCCACACCATATCGTACTCCTGTAGTATTTACATTATTTATCAAGTGTTCTTACAATTTTCTCCATATTTTCAAGTATCACCTGAGCTCAAAGCCTTCTAGAAAATCTTGAGGCACTGTGGTTCAGAAATCATTCACTTCCAACTACGTTATGAGAGAATTTAAAAGTTAATGTAAGGACAATATAAAAGGCGCGGTCGCCAATCGGTTAAGGCCTTGGGGTGAAAGACGAAATGATGGGAATGTCGCCGTAATGATAACAGACATAAGAGTTATAAGCAAGTGCTCAAAAATGTTGGATAAAATTGTACAAGAAGGTGCAATGCCACACGTCTATTTGGTACAATATTCTGATGTCGTCACAAAAATGAGGGACCTCTTTGTAAGACGGTTGATACTGCTGGTTCTCTCAGCACACCAATAAAGAATTCCTTCTAGTCGAGGGATCGGAACTTCTGATCGTTAGCCTTTTTGAATAACTTTTAGAATAATAAGAATTTTGCCTGAGCTGACAAGCTCAGCAACCCTTTGAAAAGAGAAGCCATCAAGAACTCGCATGAGAATAATACAGAGGTTTTTAAGTTTTGAAAAGGTTTGCTCATTCAAACAGATCCGATTCGTCCGCGTAAAGTCGCGGAAAGCATGGCCTATGCCTTAAGGAGAATCGCTGGAAAGGGGCAAAGGCCAGGGGAGTCGGGGAAGTTGTAACGCTCTACTATAACGGAGAACATACCAAGCGAAATTGTGTGGCCATAGTAGAACGCAATCCCGCAAGGATACCCGGCTGTCAACACGATTAGCGATTGAATCATGGCTTTGAGCATAGACACGAAAGAAAGGTACTGCACAATATTATCCGTGTACGCAACGCAAACCTTTTGTTCTAACAAGAAAGAGACGGAACCCATTCGAACCTTGACAAAGCTAAGGTCAGTTCAAGATGGAGGCTGTATCACTATAGCGAGTTATCTGAATGGCCATGTTGGTAGTGAAAGGTATGGTCTAGAAAGGATTTGTGGAGGTATAGGAGTTAGGGCCAGAATCGAAGAAGGGGAAAGGATGACCTGGCGACAGCCAACCTGTAAAAATTCTTAAAAAAAAGAAAACGCAGAAGGTAACCTGCTCCAGCGGAGGAATACAGGCGTGGAACGACCTCTTGCTCGTGAAAAGATCGTCTTTTAAAACTATAAAGGGCATCAAGGCATAGGCTTCTGCTAGCCATTGCTGTGGAGCCAACCCCCTCCTAGCAGATGTGGCCATAGAATTCCGAAAAAGAGCAAGGCTCAAAACTAAGCATCCGATGGTGGAAGCTGCACCAAGTTGGGAAGAAAGGGCTCAAACGAAGGATACTGAGAGCTACTTTTCCAGATTCTCGAAGGCCGATCCAACAAGGATGGAGAAGCACTGTTGAAGTCGTCTCACAGAGTGAAAGAGAAAGCTAGGACAGGTGAATTTAGGATTCGGAAATTCGAAGACAAGGCAGAGTTGTTCTGGAACAGCGAGATCCAAATACTCGTAAAGCAGAAAAGGATGCGTCCAAATGCCGGTAAAAGACGCGAGTTCCACAAAACCTAACTGCCTACGGAATTTGCAAGAGGCATGCCAAGGCTACACTAGCGAAGGCAAGAAATGCGAAAGTGAAAGCCTTGTTCGAGAAGCTCTATAGTAGAAGAGAAACGTTTGTCTACCATATGGCAAAGGCCCAGTATTGGGCAACTCAAAATGGGGCAGTGAAGACTGTAAGCGACAACGCTGCTGCTATTCTGAGGAAGACAGCCAAGTTCAAGCGCAGGAAGGGAAAATATAGATGAAGTTGGGAAGGCGGTAGTTTCTGATAGAATACCGATCATGACATGGTCATCGGCCGGAAAGAGCGGGATTAGGTGGGTTACCTAGTTTTTGAACATAACTATTGATAGAAGTATCCCATTCGCGGAGAGAAGCAGCCGATCTGGTGAAAACGTTTGACCGCCTGCCACGACCAGTTGCCTGGAAAGCTCTTGAAGAACGAAGCACTCTCGAGCACCTGATCTCTTTGGCACGGACATATGCCATGGATCCAAAACAACCATACGCACAGCTCAAAGTATCACAACAACTGTGGACTCTCGATACGGTCCATCAAGGTACAGTTCTGAATCAGTTCCTCTCCTAATGACACTGGATGCCATCAAAGAAGGGCCCATCGATGAATCAATGAAGACCATCTTCTACGATCATGACATAGCTCTGATAGTGGAAAGCAGGGAAGAACTCTAGGAGAAGTAGCAGGAACGGTAGGGCGAGCTGTCAGAGAAATGGACTCCAGCTAAACGTAAAGTAGACCATGTCCCTCAGCTTGTAGGACTGCACAAAACCAATGGTGGACTCTTAGGAGGACATCGTTGAAAGAGTGCTAGACTTCTGATGCTTTGGAAGCGACCTGGGCCAAGATCAGGGTTGAAAGCATGAGTGAAGGCTGCTTGAAGTGGAGGGACTCCAGTGGCGTCTGCGATCGCCNGGAAGGTTGATAGGCAGTGGCGATATCCATGATGGCCAGCAGGCACTAATCATATAAAGCCACCTCAATACGCAGAAATGAGGATTTTGAGAGGGACCTGTGGTTAGACACGATCGGGTTAGGAACGGGAAAGTCAGGACAGTCATGCGGTATGCTCCGATCAAGCTGTAAATGAGAGAGCAACCGCTTTGTTGCTATGCGCATAAGATCATCCGATCAGAAAAGGAAGAGAATTCAGAGCTCAAAGAAAGCAGCCACGAGGAGCTTCAAAAGAAGGTGGAGGGACGTGGTCGAGAAGGTCTCTCCGAAGTCGAGGCAACAGAAGAAGATGCCGCACCGACGAAAGTGGCGAGCGCTAACAACATTAGCGGTCCCTGCGATTGCGCAGAACTGCTGCTTGTAGGAAGAAGAGGAAAAGGAACAGAAAGAAGAACAGGAAGAGGAAAAACAGGAAGAAGAAGACCAGAAAGAAGGATAACAGGAAGACGAAGAAGACTGGAAAATTCAATGGGAAGAGAAACTGGCTAAAATCATCATGATAGGAGGGAACAGCAAGTCTTCCTTTCCAAACAGCATAACTTGTTTCCACATCAATTCCATGGCAGTATCGATGGCCGACCGGAAGTGCCCGAAGTGGAATTGAGAATTCGTGAAACCTTCGTATAAACACAAACCCGATGGATCTGATTCATATGAAATCCGAAACGAGAGATTTTGTTCTTACAATGCTTTCATACTGCAAAATATCCAGATGGACTTTTTTTTAAATGATACGGCACTCCACTGAGCACTGCAAGAAATCCATCTGCGTTCCCACTGCTATCATTACAATATATCTCTTGTACAGCTCTGGTGTAAAGTTGTTATAGTAGAACCGCCTCAAATCGTCGACGTTTCGAACAAAGAGACGTCAAGGCCATCAAGGTCTCGAGGGAAGTTCGAAGCTCCAGATATGTGGTCTAAATTCGCTGAAAATCTGGAATTGATCTGTAAAATAAAATGCTCTAGCGCGAAGGCCAGCTTTGAAACACTAATGGTAGGAGGTAGAAAAGTGACTGAACCGAAATCCGTCCACGGAGGACGAAAGAGGAACAGAGGTGTGTAAAATGAGCGTAATCTGAGGAAAAATATGCATGCGACTTAATAATAATAATGATAAATAATAATAATGATAAGTTAGGATAAATGGGGAATGAACTATGTTACATGAACACACGGGACTTGAGCAGGACTTCGCACATGGCGGGCAGGACGCGCACGAAGTGCGTCAGTGTGTCTGTGTATTTCGCTGGAAATCAATACCTCCTGTTCTCTTAGACCCGAGCTTTTAGACTTGGGAGAATGTGGGAGGATGGTCAACTTCAACATAAGAAGGAGCGCACCGCGCCAGCCAGGCGATTCGACTGATATAATTTTATCGATTATGAGAACATATAACATTGAGAAAAATGGTATCAAAACCTAGTTGCGTCGAGCGTTCCACAACAATTTGACCCGATCGTGGCAGTCTCATCAATTACGCCATTAATCCCTTTTGAACTCAGAGAACAGTTGTAATAAAGGCTCATATTTCTAAATTACCTTTCCTTAAACTAGCAACATGTCAATACCGGCCGTAATGATCAGGAACGACTATCCTAGGTTAATGGTAACTGCACATACGTCAAACAAAAACAAATCTGAGTTTAACATTTTCTCATCGTTAGCGATTTGCATCTACGAAATGTTTAATTGCCCATTCAAAATAGAAACACTAGTGAAAAAATGAAAATGAAAACAGTTCCTAATGCACCTAGTCTGTTAAGACTACATGAACAAGCCACCAGTTACTTCTAATGTTGCTCCTGTCATATATTTTGACATATCAGATGCGAGGAACAACGTGACATCGGCAATTTCCTCTGGTTCTCCCATACGTCCCATCGGTATCCCTTCACAGATAGTGGACAGAACCTAGGCAAACTCTTTAAAAGCGGAAACTCAATGAGAGTAACACATTTGCGGACAAAAGCTCAAAGAAATGCCTATGTGGTGAACATATTCCAGCCGGAGGCAAGGAATTATTTCAGTGTGAAAATGATAGCGATTGTGGTAAGTCTTCTGTGATGATCGTTGATTTTCGATATCAATCAATTAAGAGAATGTCATCGATAGCTGATAAAGATGAACCATAACATTGTTGGTAGAGCGCTTCGCAACAGTAGCACCAACGCAATGAATGGAATTCGAGAATGATTATTATGTCTCCTAAGAAAAAGTACTATATACCATATTTCAAAATAGAAGAACTCAAAACCTTCTTTGGCATTGCTTCGGTCATAGGAGTCCGAATGAAACCAGGCATTATCGTGTTAACTCTCACGCCTTTCCTTGCTAATTCCTTGCCTACTGTTTTGCCGAAGGCTACTACACCAGCTTTAGTCGCGGCGTAGTTACACTGGCCAAAGTTCCCGACCTGAAAATATCAGCAGCATTAGTTTTCGTAACATTGTAAATGCGCCCTTTAAACTGCAAAACTTCTTATTTCTTCCTCTCCCAATTTACATCGAGGCGCCCATAAAGCTCTGAAAGGCAGGGAAATTTATGCGGGTCGACTTTACATATATTGTGAACAGAGAGAGTTCACCCCGTGCACTCCATTCCTGTTGTTACTAATAAAGAAAATATTTACCACAAGAATACCAAAAACATAATACGCTGTTATAAACAGCATCATAGCTCATCTAATATAAGGCACTGAACTGCCCTTAAATCTTTGGTATGTCAAGGTACCCTTCAGAAATAGAAAAGAAAAAGTAACGAATGGAGACGGTATCGGTGCTCGCTCGTTCAATCACTCATTACTAGACCGATAATGCGATCGGAACTTAGCTTAACTACCGGTTGCAACAACTGTGTCATGCAAGAACGTCACCACGGTCAAATCTGTCAACCTGAAGGATTTTGATGGGGACGAGGAATAGGCTTATTGTTATTCAGTTCCGTGGTAATCCAAGGAGGACCGAGGTGGACAATTACGATGTGAGGAACTGAGTAAGCAAAGACTATTATACACCACAAACCTTGCCAACTATCGAAGACACATTTATGACGGAGAGCGGAGTTTTCATCGACACAGCAGACTTAGCAAAGGCCTGAGTGACCTAAGATGATGAACTGCTTTTAATAGCTGCTTGTAGAGATAGTTCGTGTGAGAAGATAATTACTGTAATGCATCATGAGTGCTACCGTGGGGATACAAAAATACAATGAACAAAGCTAACCAAATAAACCCCTTTCAAGTTGACCGCAACAACTTCGTCAAAATCCTTCTCGGACATCTTTAACAATGTCGAATCCTAAATAAGAACGAATATTGCACGATACTATTGCACGATACCGATTCGGTGTAGAGATTAGATAACTAGGCACGCATCTTCAACCAACATCATTAAAGCTTATTTCAAACATGATATAAAGAATAGTTAGTGGTGTTAAGAAGTCACCCACTCTAGTTATTCCAGCACAGTTGACTACAATATCCGGTGACTTTGCAACCTCTTTTAGAACGAATTCATGAAGCCGCGCAACTTCTTCTGTCTAGAAAACACATTGCAAAACAGACGTAGAGCGACAGGAGCAGCCTGCTACAAAAAAATGACAAAAAGTTGCAAAATCGAGAGAACCGCACCTTGCTTACATCACAGGATAAAAATGTGTGAATTGTTGAAGGGCCTAAAAATCTACTCTAACTACGAGAACGAGGAAAACGAACTTTTTAAAACGTAAATTTGTTACAAGGTAACAGAACTTAGAATTCTACACAATATTCTGAACAAAGATCCCATCCTCCAGGCCTAAGTCAATTAATACCAGTCAATTTCTCTGCGAGATTGGAACTTTAAAAACAATCGAAGTAATTTCAAAATTAAGCACGTTGTAAGAACGCTCGCTGATATGTCCTTCATGAAAACAACATGGCTTGGAACAAACAAGCTTCTGAAGGATCATACCAATCTTCTTCACTGTTTCCCGAGCGGCATCCTTGTTTAAGTCTACAACCAAAAGTTTTGCTCCATGCTGAGCCAAACGATGGCAGATGGCACGTCCAATTCCTGATGCCCCACCTAGAAGAACAGCAGCATCGACACTTAGGATGAACGGATCGTTAAAGCACGGCTGAGCCCGATTATTGAGAGAGCCAAAAAACTAATAAAAAAGAATGTCCAGACAAATACAAACCTGTTACCACGGCAAATTTCCCTGAAAGCATGATTACTACCAGTTACGAGCACGGCGAAATAAAGACTACTCGAAACAATTTAGACTGCTTCAAAACTCAGCTAACACCTCCTAATCAGTTAATATGGCAACTGATAAGGGGCTACCACGATCGTTCGATTCGCATTCGGTCAAGGAGGGCGATCGAAGCGACGAACGAGGACGTGTGGTGCGCTCACGCCAAAATACTACCAATCGAAAAAGGGAATAATCAGGTGTTACACATAGACGCTATTTCGCTTTTACCTCATTTGCTGTGCTAACAAACTACGCCCCGTTACAAACCCTACCGTTATTCGACTCTAGGGCCCCCGCCAGGGCCATCGTCGACTCCCTCCAGCGAGCGCCAGTGACTTCTCCATTCGTTCTCGTCACGAGCTAGAGTGGTCCAATGAATCGTCCTCGCTTCAGGAACACGAGGTCTAACATCCCTTTTGTTAAGAGGTTTCGTGAAGAAGTCTGACCAACTCGTTGGCGGCCGTCCTGGAGTTCGTTTAATGCCCGAGGGATCCAGTCAGTAGCCGTCGTGGTCTAACGGTCATCACTATATCGCGTAACATGTAAGGAGTAATATAGTTTCTACACTAAACAGAGTAATATAGTTTCTACACTTTTTACAAGCAAAGTAACAGCAAGATTGCTCTAACGTAAACAGTCCGCGACGCATTCTCTAGCAATCTTTAGCTGCTTGAATTGTCGATTACCATTTGTTAGAAAGACCATTGTTCTCTCCTGAGGACATTAGGGAGGTAGACCTTGCCCTTCCTTACTTATCCTTCCGTTCTGTTCTTGAACATCTCATCATCGCCACGAGTGTTCGCACCATTTATGTGGGGTAGCTAGCTAATGACTGTTGTGGTACAGCTGGTAGAAAATGGTGCACGTATGATATTGCTTGTAGTAGAACGTGTCCAGATTTCAACCGCGTGACGAAATACAATGGTGAAACCTGGCAGTTTTTGTAGGTTCCATTTCTCATCATTAGCTCACATAAGAACTGGATTTTCCTTCTTGTTAGCAGAAATCGGTACTGTCTTGCTCAAGTAATCGTTTGGAAACGATTCCATACAAGGTAGTTAACAATTTCAGTTTTCTTTATTTAGATAGCTCCAACATATATTCGTTCCAATAGGTCCATTGGGTCCTTTACTGCGAATGCCACAACTTCGTGAACCAGGTTTGAACATTGCCGATCTCATTTTCTTCTCATAAACAATCCTCTCAGCTTGAAAATAGTATTTCTTATTGCTGGTACGCGCAGGTAGCACTTAATGTAATTTATGTTTCGGCAACTACACGAACGGCTTCACGACTTGAAATTGGGGTGTGGGTACATACGTGCGTCCGAGGATGCGCGCGGCAAACTGCGCGGCGAAGTTCGTGGCGACTTTAGCGCCCTTCATTGGGGCCAAAATTTAAAGTAAAGAAGATTATCAAGATCAGTTGATCTTACTAATCTACCTACTTCAAATTTGGGCCTCAATAATAAGCACTAAAGTCGTTCAAATCGCCACGAACTTCGCCACGCACATCCTCGGACGCACGTAAGTTCCGTCACTCCTTGAAATTGTCATGCCAGTCAGTGTAATGAAATCTTTACATAATCGCTTTCATCCTCTAACTTAATAAAATTCTCGTAATCATCGTTAGCTGAACCATTGAAAAGAATGTGGAATACTGCGTGCTGAAAAATTCTTATTTGAAGGAAAGAATATAGGTTATTATATGGAAAATGAGGAAAGTGTCACAAATATAATTTCTAGTCAACTTCTTCCGTTCCTGAGTGACCAACTCAGAGGGTACGTTGTCATATTGTTGTAGTTATTTCAATTTTTTTAAACTGTTCAACCAATTCCCTCTACATGACCGCCTTAAGAAGGGAGACGTTAAGAAAGGGTAGAAGTTTTCGCTCTCGACATGTTATGAATTGACTGGTGATTGGTCGCCTTCGTCGCTTTAGCCGATATTAGCTTTTCTAATGACGCTGGCGACTATTTGTCAATTAGCATTGTCTATTCTGTCTTAATTCTCATTGTTCACACATGCTACTTCCAGTTTGTTTTTTTTTCTCGGTTTCTTTGCGACACACGCTAGAATTCAACTCTCTGGGCCTCAGTAACATACCTTTGTGCTTAAAGTTTCCGTCTGTAAACTGATTCCCTGTAAGTAACTGCGTAAGGAAGCGCTTCGTAACTATTAGGTTGAGCCATAAGTCCTCGAACAATGTGATAGTGATGACTTCTAGAGATCATAACTGGGGAAAGAGGTGACGAAAATGGACGCGCGAGCCGTCATTTGATAGAGTATACAAAGCTCTTCCGAACACATACTAAGGAGTACACCTGACCGTTTCCTGCGCTTGAGCGAGAGTGGGAAAGTGCCATGTCGGCGCAGCAGTCCATGTCATACTGCTTCAAAGCATGAGGCACCCATGGACCGAGCTTTCGCACCTTGCCAATTGACTTTAATCCACGAATAACTGTGGACTGACTCCCCAAGGGTGACTGCCAGTTCACGAGTAGTTTGCTACGGCTTCCACCTGGCTCCGCAGCACGTCCAAATCCAACGCCATTGAGCGTCCCGGACGGTCTTCATTCTCGATAGAATA
>UZAF01017270.1:0-11118 GCA_900617895.1 Haemonchus placei | reverse complement strand
GGCATGATTGCAGGAAAGGAATCAGTTAGGCGTGTTTGTTAGTATGTATTTTGAAGAGCTTTTCATACCCTATCTAACAATGCCAAGCTCGTTCACTTTCGTCTCAACTTTCCCGAGTTATGATCTCTAGAAGTCATCACTATTACTTTGTCCGAGGGCTTACGATCAACCTAATATTTGGCATTGATTGCCTTGTAATTTGTATAGAAATGCGACGTGCTCGAGCGATTTCAAAGGTTAAATCTCAACATGAATCACCTAAGTAATCGTTTCCTTGATACATCGATCGATGTCGCTGTCTACGCTGACGCTTCTCGTCTTTCTCCTCTAGTCCACTGGCCTGCGTGGAGTAACAAGGCCTCTCTCATTTGTTTTGGAAGTAGTAAGGAAGGCTCAGGAAACCTGAGAGGTAGAACTTTTCAAAGATTTCCCACGTTCGCTTTGCAGCACGCAAATCTTTTTTAACTCGTGGCATCAAACTGCAATACCATCTCAGCCCGCCTGCCGACCAATCGATACGACACCATATTTATGTTGTCTGTATTTCTTTTTCGATCGGTTCTGGTTGATTCTTTCTGTTTCTTTTTTGTTTTTATGATTATTGGGCTTGATTGTTCGGAACGACTCCGTCTCTATTATTGGAGATCAAGGCTGCATTTGGATTTAAAACATTTGGCCATCAAACGTAAATAATTAACCTATTGACGACCATGTTGTTTGCGGGAAAAGCGCCGTGAGGGAATGGCGCCCTTTTAGCTCACTCGCGACTGCAGCCCATATGTGGAATTCATGGTCCAGTATGACCATTTTTTGAAGCTTATAAAAAAATTTATAAGTTTTTCGGAATGTACCTTCAAATGGGTTTGGTAAGAAAGCCCACATTGAGTGATTATCGATCTTTATTATAGAACCGGCACTCGTTCTAGTGGCCACTCAATTATGAGTTCAATCATCACCAGAAATCCTTCCGCGGAACTTATACGAGCTTTGCATTTGGTCGATAACAGCGAAAATGCTAATGACGACCGTCTCTTTGAAATATCTCATTTTTTGAAGTTGTTCAACGAACGAACAATTCACCAACGTAATGTGCTCCTTCGAAAAAACACCTTTACAATTGCAAAATTGGAAGATTTTCTAGGACCACCCTATGTAGTTTCATTTAGGCCTGATGTAATGTTTTGAGAGGAAAAATTGTAAAAAATGGAAATATAGATGAATAGAACAAAAAATACAACTGCAGTCCACATGAGGACTGCACGGTTCCCCACGGCCAGAAAAGTGCAGTCCACATGTGGACTGCATGGTCGTCAATGGACTGAAAGATCCCCTAACATACAGATTGCGCACTCCAGTGGCTGCTTTCAGAGTGTTTAATATTGCTTTGCCGTACAGGTTTGTTATGGCTTAACCGCTTTATTGGTCAGCGCTTCGACTGAATCGTCGTGTTCAGGACCTGAAAATAGTTCGAAGCTGCTTATTTGTGTCTTACCCGACCAAGCGCCCAAACGCGCTAGGCTAGTTGCAACGACTCTTGGAAACTCAAACATGGAAAAGTTCCCAGCAAAAAGGCCAACCTTCTGCGGTTCCAACAGCGTTACGTCCCACTCTATGTGAACAACAAAGGATCAATGAGGCACCATTGATGATCGTAAGATAAGAATTATGCGGGTGATTTTCAAGTCCACAGAAGGAAATGAACTGCAAGAGTTCTCAGGTTATGGCCAAGCGCTCATTTCGGTTGTTCGGGCTCGGATTTTTCGTGCGAATATGTAAAGCTTCCAGTATCTTTCTGGCACCGATCTCGTTCTCGTAGGCTAGGATTTTACATTCGATGTCGAAACCACTGCCTTGACGTCCTCCTAGTCGGTGCCTACCAAGTGGTGTAAGTAGACTTCCACACCTTTTTACTGCCAGATATTCTTTGACGCGTATGCCGAGCGTCCTTCCGGTCTCACCAATATACATGGTGGCTACAAAGTATGGTCCGCCAAATCACACGTCGCTTGCTAACTTGTAAATCCCTGTTTCAGCTGTGCAATATATGCTCTGAATAAAGCATGTCAGTCATGCACTATAGTCAAATTATTGCGACTGTCGGTAGAAGTACCTCGGAGAAATGCGGCTATCTCCTCACCGTGCCACAATCGCCCTCTCGTGGACGAAGGATGTTCGGCAGCGGAGATTGCAAGAAGGCTGCACATTTACGATAGAACGGTCAGAAGAATTGTGGCCCAGTGCAGTTAGCGTGGACAACATCTACCACTTCCAAAATCAGGGCGTCCAAGAACTGCCAATGTTCCTCGGATTCGGAAGGTGATCAAGAAGAGGTTCTCACGCAACGATGAGGTCAGCATGAACAAAATTGCTTCGGATTTGCATATCTCACGAAGAAGTGTTCAAGAATGTGAACCAATTTACACAGTTACCGCTTCTTCCGAGGCCAGATGCTCGGCGAGGCAGCAAAGAAGAACAGACTGGAAAAATGTCAGAAGCTTCTGGTAGCAGTTCGTGCGGGCCGCCTCTTGGACATCGTGTGGACCGACGAGAAAATCTTTACGGTCGAGGTCGCGCACAACAGCCAAAACCAGCGGCAGATGCTACCTCGGGCAGAGAAGAACTCCAGAAAACGATGAGTTAAAACCAGGAGCCTGTTCCCGAAGTCGGTGATGGTATGGGCCGGAATAACATCAGAAGGCAAAACACCTCTCGTTTTTGTTGATAAAAACATCAAAATCAACTCCGAAACTTACCAGAATGTTATTTTAAGGGACACGCTGTTGCCATGAACCCGAAATCACTTTGGAGAACGGAACTTTATCTTGCAACAGGACTGGGCACCAGCGCATGGGTCGAAATCCACGATTTCTTTCTGCCGACATCATTTTCCTGGATTCTGGGACAAAGACATGTGGCCATCTAACTCCCCAGACCTCAATCNCATCTAACTCCCCAGACCTCAATCCAATAAACTACTCCTTTTGGAGCTATCTGCTGCAGAAAATGTCTTCTTCACCCCACCGCGGTTTGGGCAGTCTAAATGCAGCTTTTCAGAGGGAATGGCAGGAAATTGATGTCGACTACTTGCGGCCCACCGTGGGAGCCTTTACGAAGAGATTGGAAGCTTGTATTCTGGCCAAAGGCGATCATTTTGAACAATACCTCGAATAAATGTTCCTTTATCTTAGTCATACCATCTGACGAAAATTCTCGAAGAAATGTATCCTATTTATTTTTTTACATGCGAATAGATACCGGACCATACTTTGTAGCCACCCTGTATATTTCGCCACAGACTGAACACCGAATTTGATAAACCGTCCCTCGCTAAGCGCAATCTCCGTCTTTCAAGGAGGTTTCAAGAAGAACGAACATGGAAGTTGCCGCTTTCAGAGTTCAACAGTGTACCCTCCGTGCGTGCGTCCAACCGTGCGTCCGACCGACCGAACGACGACGATCGACGGTGTTGTTGGCTGTGTCGACAACACTAGAACGTCGATGGGTCACGCGATAGTGTTGTCAACAAGTAACTAGTGCCGCCGTTCTTCAGTCGTCGGACGCATGCACGGAAGCACTGTTGGACGCACGCACGGATACTGGTGAACTCTGGAAGCAGTCAATCTTCCATCGCTTCACTGCGATACGCGGTGGGTGCGGCAAGCGCGACATGGTGTTCGGGGAAAGATGCCGGACCCAGGATACCTTATTGGTGGCACATACCTGCTATAGTGCTGTACCAGTTGGGGTGTGCGCGCTAACACGTGGACTGCATGTTTCCAACCGACCATCCACGATCTTATCCAAGAAGAACTTAGAAAAGTTCTCCGTACTCCGTGTACACGGCAGCTTCACCCCAAATTCCACTTAGGCTTCCGTTCTGGAAGTGGCGCATCATGGATGGGGTACATAAGAATGAAGGGTCCTTTTGTAGGCACAGTTCACGATAAAAATGGTTTCTGTCCTATTATTTTTGCTGCAATCCCTTACTTACCACTTACTCAAACTCGACAGTTGTTTTGCGGGTATCTGCGGTATCGTGGTTTTCCAACGATTTAGCCCCTTTACGGGATTTTCTCGAGCCGGTGTGGAGGGGACCATGAAATGTCTACAATCTATTTAAGGGGAACGGTTTACGATAAAAAGGTTACTGAGCCCTTCCTTTAGGAATACTCAGCGCCCCCCATGGGTGGTAGAGAGGACCCTCTCGCTCCCACAATCTCGGCGCTTAGGCATAGTGGAGGCCCTGTTGCTACCGTAACTGGCTTTAACGCCCCACGATCGATGTCACGTTAGACGAGACAATACAGAATGCAACTATTCGTTCTAGGAACCACATACAATCAGCTGATCGCCGAGTGTTGAGGCGATGCTTCTCTCCCATTCTTTTTTTCTGTGTTATTCTTTTTGCTGCCGCGACCCTTTACTTAATTTCCTACTCCTAGAGGTTGAAAAAGGTGAGCTACTTTTGCTGTTACTAGGGTTCTTTGTTTACTTATGCTTATAAGTGAATGAATTTTTGCTTACCATTGTCTTTTTTTCGCAGCAGGATCCATATGCACGCAGTGAAACACATTGTATAGCTCGTCGGAACGCCCCGCTCTTCTTCATTTTTCTGTTCTCATTCTCGTCCAGCCCCCTTCTTAACAGTTCTTTGAAGCCTTTTTTCACTTTGGAAACACCGATTCACGACGTTTCTTAATCTTCACCGCACTGATTTCGATCTTGTCTTCCATTTTTCATCATAATCTGGATTACCCAAAGCTATCGTGAACTGTTCCTCAAGTGCGAGCCATCATGGACATTCATACTGAAAATTTCGCCCGAAATCTGCCCTAGGAAATTACGTGTAAGATATGTAATGGAGAATAGTCAGCAAAGTTTTTGATGATGCCTGATCTCAATTGATGGCAGTAGGTAAGTGTTCTCGTCTTAGCCCCTCTCCGTTTGAAGTTTGATTGCTCCGTGAAGGAACTAAGTGAGGATTGCCCTGCGACACATACTAGTAGGCAGGTAACAATTCCCTGTGATGACGTCACAAAATGATCTGTATTTGTTGGGGGATCAATATAAACCATATCAGTGGCATCTTTCATAGTCCACGATTTTGCCAGCGACCAGTCTCGCGACCGGTCGTGGACCCATCTCGCGAGCGACTGGCGACCAGTCGCTCGACTGATCGCTCGACTGGTCGCTCGACTGATCGCTCGACTGATCGCTCGACTGATCGCTCGACTGAACGCTCAACTGATCGCTCGACTGATCGTTCGACTGATCCCTCGACTGGTCGCTCGACTGGTCGCTCGATCGGTCAAGGAAGCCGCGCTAGTTATGGGTGCCGCCGTGGACGGTCGTGCGATCAGTCGAGCGACTGGTCGTGGAATATGAAAGCAGCCAGTAGACTTCCTATTTCATAACCCCTTCTTCATCTCGTCCATGTGATATTTCACACCCTTCATAGCGCCCACGTGATTTTTTGCGGACGACACAAAACCAAACACACTACGTTAGCGCTTTGTTATATATATTTAGTGGATTAAGCTTGTGGAAATGAGTATATGCTGCATGCATATTTCTATACATTCTGCTCGTGCGGCTTGCAGTTTCAAATCAAAGACCAATTTGGAAGACAATGATTTCTAGAATTTATTCGCTTTTAGGAGTCGTGGATTTGCAAACTTATTTAAAAACATGCCCGGAAGAGACACGAAAGTTGTTTGAGAAGGAATGCTCAGTAATGTTGGAATGCAGGTGCTGTTTTCTACTTCTTGATTTCATAACAATCTAGCACTGCATTTTACATGCCATACCCGATTTTAGAGTCTGCAGAAGTATCTTTCGTAGTTTTGTCAACTTCTGTTCGCATAAACGAGGGTTCTGCAGATCCGAAGCCCAAGAAAGGGTGCAGAAGGAGAGCAGTAAAGTACGAGGTAGAGAAAATAGTCTCCATTTCCCTTTCCATAAATTGTATTCCAGAGCAATATATGTTCATTCCAGAACAACATACAAACTCTACATTTAGATGACTGTCTAGCACAAAAAAAGGGAGCTAGTTTGAGACGCACAAACTTGGCAAAACATGTAATGAAAAAAGTAGATACGACTGAAATTCCCGGTCATGATAAGGATGTGAGCTTTTAGCCTTTGGAGGCGGCTTTTGCGCTGATTCAGGCTCTGACGTACTTGGTGCACATGCTCATGATTATTTAGGCTGCGAAACCCACTTACATTCATACTATTTCTGCGATTCAAAGAGAAGTTGTAGCGGTAATTGGTGCTGATGGCATAATCCAGGTTCGCCAGTAAACATGCTACGTTTTTTCAACTGAAGTAATCATTTTTGCCGTCTTTTAGTGTACACCATTTGATCTGATTTTCAGATCCACGCGCCGTCAGTGAACAGGACTACCACTGAAATAGATACTGACCGTGTACTTTTGCTCCGACCGCAGGAAAATCCGAGCAGGTGCCATTTGTTGAAGATGTGACGTTTTTCCTTCACTTTCTTCAAGCTCTAGCTGCTTCAGATACCGTGGGATGAGCCTTCGTATGCGATTGAAAGAGGACGCGACGAGGTTGATTTCAAGAGATGAGGTGGTTTTGAATGAAGCACTCGCGACGTTTACCAATCTTGTTTCTTATATGGAACATCTTGACTTGGCCCTATCAAGGTAGCCTGATCAAAGGCCAAGCTTCCGTAAACATCCGACCTCATTTGGATGGGACGAGTACTATAAATTTGTGCAACGCGACAGTATTATTACTTTTAGGTTCCCTCGTAAGTAATGTTGTTTGTTCAGATCTGCATTTTTTGCTGTTAAGTTTCATTATTTCGGTTTATGTAGTTCTTCTATAGGACTAGAAAATTTAAGAGATTTGCAGGAAAATTAAGTTAATCTGCACTAGAAACGGTTGCAGATTAGGGTAGGGCGATGCGGCGAAAAGTGAGCAGATCACCAATTAACTCGCTCTCCATTTTCCATCGCAACAAACCAACAATTGACTTATTCTTCACTTGTGACCTATTGCTCTAAATATTTTACTACTGGATTGTCTAACAACAAGTCTGGCTGTTTCCTTTTTAAAGCTGGTATTCCATCAGACTGTAAGATCGTTAAGACGAATTTTCCACATCGGATTTTCTTCCTAAATCCAACATTTTATCACAACTTCATGTCTCGTTCAGAAGGTCTTTCTATAAACTGTAGAAACCTCCAGTGGCCTGTCGCCATCAGCGGATAAGCTACAAACTCTCATGGAGAAACCAATTAGGAAAAATCTACAAGGCATGGCTTACAACCCAATACTGAAGTTTTCAGAAAACGTCGTGTTTGAGTAAACAATTCATCAATAGTTAACGTTCTGCAGTGGAAAATAGTGATTGACTTGGTTGCTGGTTTGGTCTTTTTTCGTCGAATAATTCTCTCAATTCACTACTGGAATTCAACTTAAACTTTCACTATTCCTGAAGCATACCATACCAGTTCGTAGTGGCAGGGATAGCCGGGTGGATAAGAGTGTAGGCTCACGTCTGCACTAAGAGGGAGTGCGAGTTCTTTCCCAGCCGAGGCAACTTCATGCCTTGCAAAAATTGCAAAAGTGGTATCGGTTCCAGCGTCAGGCCCAGGTTGACAGGCCGGCTGATAGAGAAACCAGTTACAACAAATATGTCAAAAGTCTCAAATAGTATCAGTGATAAAGCTAGTACGTCACCCGGAAACGGCGCACAGGAGCCCCGCCCGAGTTCTATGGACAGTGGGAGGGCTATCGAGGAGTGAACGACCTCGCCAAAGAAGTTAGTTCGTCCAGTGACTCGAAATGTGGCATCGCTTTCTGGGAAGTCCCGGGAGGTCGCTGATCTTATGAAGCGCCGGAACATCCAAGTCCTATGCCTTCAAGTGACCCGCTGGAAGGGAGCAAAGGCCAGAGAAATAGGAGAAGGTGTCAAACTCTTCTACAACGGAGAAGACACCAAACGAAATGGTGTGGCCATAGCAGTGGCAGAGTCCATGAAAGACTCTGTCAGAGTCCATGAAAGACTCTGTCTCCGTCGTCAACAGGATCTGCAGTCGGATCATGGCTGTGATGATAGACACGAAGGAGGGGTACTGGAGAATAATATCAGTGTACGTAACTCAAGTCGGCTGCCCCGTCTACGAAAAGGTTGAGTTTTGTCTGAGCCTTGACGAGGCCATCCGATCAGTTCCGGAGGGGGACTATCTCACCATAGCAGGTGATCTGAATGGGCACGTCGGCAGTGAAGGAGAGGAGTGGGAAAGGTTCATGGAGGTAGGGGAGTAGGAGTCAGAAACGAAGAAGGAGAGAAGGTCTGCCCTGGCCATAGACCACGACCTGCACCTTCTTCGCGAAAAGGAAGTCCCAGAAGGTGACCTACAGCAGTGGAGGGGAAGAAACGGAAATGGATCATGTTCTAGTAAGAAGATCGTCCCTCAAAACTGTAAAGGACATCAAGGTACTGCCCGGAGAAGACTTGGCACCACAGCACAGACCCCTTCTAGCAGACATAGCCATCGACCTTCCCAAGAAATCAAGGACAAGAACGGAACGGAGGATCCGGTGGTGGAAGTTGCACCAATCCGAAAGAGAACACCTCAAAGAGAAGATACTGGAAGCCGGACTTCCAAATCCCGAAGGGCCGATCCAGCAGACCTGGAGCAACGCGGNGGAACTGGACAATAATATCAGTGTACGCACCTCAAGCCGGCTGCCCCATCTACGAAAAAGATGAGTTCTATCTGAGCCTTGACGAGACCATCCGATCAGTTCCGGAGGGGGACTATCTTACCATAGCAGGTGATCTGAATGGGCACGTCGGCAGTGAAAGGAGGGGACTGGAAAGGGTGCATGGAGGTAAAGGTGTAGGAGTTAGAAACGATGAGGGAGAAAGGGTCCTTGCCCTAGCTACAGCTCACGACTTGGCAGTCTGCAGCACCTTCTTCGCGAAAAGGAAGTCCCAGAAGGTAACCTACAGCAGTGGAGGGAAAGAAACGGAAATAGATCATGTGCTGGTAAGAAGATCGTCCCTCAAAACTGTAAAGGACATCAAGGTACTGCCCGGAGAAGACTTGGCACCACAGCACAGACCCCTTCTAGCAGACATAGCCATCGACCTTCCCAAGAAATCAAGGACAAGAACGGAACGGAGGATCCGGTGGTGGAAGTTGCATCAATCCGAAAGAGAACACCTCAAAGAGAAGATACTGGAAGCCGGACTTCCAAATCCCGAAGGGCCGATCCAGCAGACCTGGAGCAACGCTGTGGAGATCATCCTGCGATGTGCAAAGGAAACGCTGGGGGAAACTCGAGGTGGTTTCCGAGGGGACAAGGAAGCATGGTTCTGGAATGATGAAGTCCAACGAGTTGTGAGAGAGAAGAAATTCGCCTACAAACGTTGGCAAAAGACAAGAGCTCTAGAGGACCTGGCTGCCTACAGAACTTCCAAGAGGCTCGCCAAGGCTGCTGTCGCGAAGGCGAAGAACACGGAAATGGACGCCTTGTATGAGAAACTCGACAGTCGAGAAGGAGAGAAGTTCGTCTTCCGCCTGGCGAAAGCGCGTCACCGCGCCACTCAGGACATCGGGGTAGTGAAGTCCGTCAGGAACAGTGAGGGTGCAATACTGAGAAAGCCTGACGAGGTCAGACGTAGGTGGAAGGAATACTTCGACGGGCTCCTCAACGAAGAATTCTCTGTAAGGTCGGCTCCCAATGAGAGGCAACGGCTGGTTCCATCAATCTCTGGACAGAGAATGAGGTGCGTAAAGCGATGGGAAAGATGAAGGTTGGGAAGGCAACTGGCCCGGATGGAGTGCCGATCGAGGCATGGAAAGCGCTTGGAGAGCACGGGGTAAAGTGGCTCACCCGATTCCTGAACACTGTCACCGCTGAAGGAAGAATCCCAGATGCGTGGAGGAGGAGGATTATCGTTCCCATCTTCAAGCAAAAGGAGGACGCGATGGTGTGTTCCAACTACCGGGGGATCAGGTTGACCTACTCACACGATGAAACTGCATGAGCGGCTGGTCGACTCGAGATTGAGAGAATTGGTCCCAATCTCACAGGAGCAGTTCGGCTTCCCTGAAAGTCTACAACGTATGCCATCCTCATAGCTAGGCAAGTTATGGAGAAGTATCGAGAAAAGCGTATACCCTGCTACCTAGCTTTCTCGACCTGGAGAAGGATTTCGACTGTTTCCCGCGACAAACCCTCTGGTGCGATCTAAAAACGAAAGGTTTGAGAGCACCTGATCTCTGGTGAAATAAATGTACGATTGCTCCAAAACAACAATACGCACCCTACACGGCCAAACCGGGCAATGGATGTCACGGTTGGAGTACACCAGGGATAAGTTCTAAGCCCGTTCCTCTTCCTGCTCGGGATGGACGTCATCACAGAAGAACTCATCGATGGACCACTGAAACCATCCTATACGCTGATGACATCGCTCTGATAGCGAAGAACAAGGAAGAACTCCAGAACAAACTCCAGAAATGGCAGAAAGTCCAGGCAGACAGAAGAAGACCATACCAATTCGTAGTGCAGATAAATATTTTTCGAATAGTGCGGTGACTGACTCGTTTGAAATAATTTTGCATAGGAGCTCCCACTCAAAGAAAAAGGGCGCCACATATGTCATCATTTACTATTATATAATGATACTTACGCTCATCTGCGCTTCACTATCTTAATAGAAGTTGATATACGGAATCAAATCATCTACGCCATTCATGACAATACTTTATACAGTACTGTATCACTTCTTATTAGTCCAGGCGTCTACTAGAGCGCGAACCTTTTCCTTCGTTGGTAACAACCGTAGTTAGTCGGATTGTAGTTGAAGCAAGCGATATATCCAGACAGTTCGGATAAACTTGTAGAAATTTTCACTTCCTTACTAACACCATTTTTTTCTGTGGAATGATGTTTAGGAAAGTCAGTGTGAATTGTATAATTAATATTTTAATTTATTTACTTGCGTTGAGTATAGCAGTAGTATTAATGTTTATTCTAGTGTTACCACTCATATGCGCTATATTAGGTTGGTGCAAAAGAAATGCAGTTTTTTTTGTTTTACTAGTTTCAACACTTTTTTAAAGAAAACTA
>UZAF01017269.1:23174-44178 GCA_900617895.1 Haemonchus placei | reverse complement strand
TCTGGAACTGCGAGTTACATGGATGGTGTGGGTCGTCATGATAATCTCGAACAGTCTTTCACCCTGCCCATTCCATTCCACTCCGTGTATCCCGATGTGAAGCTCTTCAGCCGTTCTTCTACGGCCAATCTTGGCGTAAAATCACCGACGATGACCTTGAAGAAAGTGTGGTCTTCTCTGTAGAGCCTCTCCAGATCCATATAAAACGCTTCCAACTCCTCTTCTTCGTAGCTCGATGTTGGTGCGTAAGTAACGAAGATGGTTAGAGCTGCGATTGAGCCACATCTTCTTAATAGCAAACGTCCGGTTCGGGTTGTTAAGTTTTCGTACGAATCGATGTTCATGGCCAAGTGCGTATTGACGAGGACACCTACGCCGCCGACGCCTCTACTGTCGCATGTTCCAAGGAACAGTTCTTCTCCAGTCTCAAATGAGCGTGCAGCGGGCGATGCCTTTTCGTCTCGGTCAGTCCGATGACGTCGTACTTGATCTTCCTAGCTTGCATCATCAGGTCTTCTATACACGCTTCCGATGCAAGCGTCCGTACGTTGAAAGTACAGATCGCCATCCTAGTCCTCCTTTTGGGCAGCCTGTTTTGGCCCTGAGATTTTAGCAGCCTCTCCCGAGCGGTCCTACCCAACGCTGCCGTGTTGCGGGCTCCCTTAGGTTCAGGGGAATGAGGCCCAATTCTATTACTGTTTTTGGCGTGAAGATACCCAACGTGCAGCTTGCCAGGCTCTGACGTGGGGGCTATTGACTTCGGGGGCTTGCCAGGCTATCCCGAAGAACACAGTCATAATAACATATGAAAAATACTGCAAGGTAGCAAGTTTTGATATAATTGAAGAATATCCTCATAATATTGTCTGGTACGGTCCCTTGAATTGATAAGAAAATGTGAAATGTTTTCAGCCATCCTCCAATATACTACTGAATTTATTTCCTGTCAAGGCTGCCCGGATAAGAGCCCACGGCATATAGAGCGAGCTTGTCGCAAAAATAATTTCGCATGGAACAAGGCAGTTGTCGTAGGGAACCCGTATCAATAAACAAGGAATTGATGCGCATCGAGGACAGGATAAATAAGTTCTACAGTCTAATCGAAAAGAATGTTATTTATTTCAGGTACAAAAATGCCTTTCATAGATGGTTCAACCTTAGGCCGAGGAAAGTAGAGGGTCTAGCACTTTTTCTACCGACTGCTGGATGGCAGTCTGTCAGGAAAAAGAAAATGCTGAGTTGTTCTGCGAAGTTTCTGATAAAGCTTATGAAAAAAATTGTTGATGATTTTTTGTAACAAGGCAGTAGATTTCTATTGCAGCACGTATTGCCGGTCAAGAGTGACTCAGTTTGGTTTGCAGAAGAGAGATACATGATTAGTATTCAGTTGGCTCAAAGCCCGCTCGGACACGCCAGACCACGTTACACTGGAATTTATAAAACAGGTGGCTAGTTTAGTTGCACAGGCTCGAACATTCATACAATTTGTTTCGAGCCGAATGAAAACTGAAGTGCAGAAAAGGTGGACTTATTCATTTGTTACGCCTATTCCTAACATTCATGCCCTTCTAATCATAGGCCAGTGAGGACAAGCATGACATTTCTGAACACCAGCATTGCTTCGAGAAGGGCAAGTCAACAGTGACAGCTATGCTACAAGCACTCGACGACTGAACTACGCACCTTGATAGAGGGGTATGAATTCATGTGATTCAATACGACTTTACGAAGGCCTTCGATAGGGTATTCCATGAAAAGCTGGCAGCAGAACTCTTACGGGTAGGCATTCATCCCGGAATCGTAGAGTATATTGTGCAGTTTCTTACCGATGCTTCCTATCACCTATCAAGTTCGTGCTAAGAATGTATCTACGAAACCTAGATCAATGCGTAGTGGGGTATAATACTGCTACCAATTCACGGTCAACCGACGGTTTGCGACAGATTAATTCGTCGCAGAGCGTCGCTTTGCCATAACCTAGGGCAAAGTACTCCAATCAAGCTCAATGTAAGTTCATCGGAGAGCTCCTTTCGTGAATGATCCAAAAATATAATGATCTTTTGATTTTTGTCAAACTTTCCACCTTCTTTTCCGGAAAAACGAAAATTGAGTCTTTTAGCACCTGGGCTGTTTCTAGATTTCTGAACGTTTGTTACTTCTTCCAGCCACGTATTTCGTATGACAACCGTATTATTGCTTGTGGCTAATTCTGTCATGTCAAGAATTTTTAATTTCTTCAACTATGCAGCACGATTTTCGTGGAGGTCAAAGAGTGTTCAGCACTGGAGCTACTTCCTGAAGATATAACATAAACTCAAACTCTCCACTTTAATAGACAACTTCATTCATAGTTTTTTAAAGACATTCAGAATGTGGACACATGGAATCATGCTTATTTGATATCCCTAATGATAGAATTCAGAATGTTTCACCTGAAAGCAGTGATTTCACTGATCAACTTTTCAAGAATTCTTGGGAACGAATTATTCTGCATTTACTCAAAGGCTTCCATTATGTGATCTGATATTCTGATAATAGAAGGATGAATGGCCTCCCAATCGAACGTTGAGCTAATTGACCCCTCACCATCGATATCTATTGGCCCATCGCCTTCGCTATTGCCGAGTTCATTTAAGAGTGCGCCCGTTGACACATATTGGTATGCAACTGGCAGGTTGGAACGACCACGCTATGATAAATACTGTTTGACTGTGTATATAAAGTCTAGTTGTACCACCACAAATCGCGTGTAAATTTTCGCTTGTTCAAAGGCGCTATCTTGATTTGGCCCTTAGCTTCCCATTTGGAGGGAACTGGGAGGCACTGACACTCAACCGAATGACACCGAATTAGCACAGAGAAGCACACATTGCTGGCCAACAACGCTGTTGTTCCAGCGTTTCAGCGAGCATGAGACTCCCTGCATGCTTTCCCTCTGCGCCATTGGCCGGATCAACTTGAGAACATTTCAATTAACCATGTAATGCCGGTTAGGCTGGCTGCGGTAATCGTAGAAGGTCGATCGAATTCTGATCTGTCAGGTCACGTTGCGACATGATTCACTACTAGTCTTGTTAAAAACTCACATTGTGCTCAAAACACAAATATAATTATATTTTATACGATAGGGTTGATTAAAATGTTCTAAAGTTGAGCCGGTCAATGGCGCAAAGGGAGTGCATCCGTCTCGTATTTGCAATCGACCTGGATTCCATATGGGTTCGGATCCTCAGTCGTGCACAACGCTTGCAAACGCTGAAACAACAGCGTTATTGGCCAGCAATGTGTGCTTCTCTGTGCTAATTCGGTGTCATTCGGTTAAGTGTCAGTGCCTCCCTGTTTCCACCAAGTGGGAAGCTGAGGGGCAAATCAAGATGGCGCCTTTGAACAAGCAAAAATTCACAAGCAATTTAAGATAGTACAACTAGACGTATTACACACAGCCGAACAGTATTTCTCATAGCATAGTCGCTTCATCCTGCCAGTTGCATACCAATATGTTCAACAGGTGCACTCTTAACACGTTGGCGACCATGCGTTCCGATGTCTGGACGCAGGTTTTTGGCTCGCTGGGATATTTATGTTATTCATCAGGTGTTCCTATACTTTTTTTCATGTTTTCATGTATGAGCTGAGCTCACAGCCTTCTAGAGAATCTTGAAGCATTGCGGTCCAGGAATCATTCATTTCTAACTACAGATATAAGAGAAAATAAAGATTAATGTAAGGACAATATAAAAGCGCGGTCGACAATGAGGGAAATGGACACGGCAATAGCGAAGGCGATGGGTCAATAGAGATTGATGGTGAGGGGTCAATTAGCTCAACATTCGATTAGGAGGCCATTCATCCTTCTATTATCAGAATATCAGATCAAATAACGGAAGCCTTTGAGTAAATACAGGATAATTCGTTCCCGAGAAAGTGCTCTCCTGAAATGAACTAGCAATTTCTTGAAAAGTTTATCAGCGACGTCACTGCTTTCAAGTGGAACATTTTGAATTCTATCATTAAGCATATCAAAATAAGCATGATTCCATGTGTCCACATTCCTAATGTCTTGAAAAAACTCAGAATGAAGTTGTCTATTAACCCGTTGACGACCATGCAGTCCACATGTGACTGCACATTTCCGGCCATGTGGGACCGTGCAATCCACATGTGGACTGCAGTTGTATTTTTTTGTTTTACTCATCTATACTTCCATTTTTTACAATTTTTCTTAGAACATTACATCAGGCCTAAATGCAACTACATACGGCGTGGTCCTGGAAAATCTAAAATTTTACAATTGTAAAGGGGTTTTTTCGAAGGAGTATATTATCTTGGTGAATTCTTCGTCCGTTGAACAACTTCAAAAAATGAGATATTTCTAGAAGACGGTCGTCATTAGCATTTCCGTTGTTATCGACCAAACGCAAATCTCTCAGCGCAACACAAATAAAAGTTCCCCGAAACGATTTCTGGTAATGATTGAACTCAAAATTGAATGACCACTAAACCGAGTGCCGGTTCTGTAATAAAGATCAATAATCACTCAGTGTGGGCACTCTTACCAAACTCATTTGATGGAACATTCCTAGGAACTTATAATTTCCTCTTATAAACTTCAAAAAATGGTCATGCTGGACCATGAAGTCCACATGTGGGCTGCAGTCGCGGTTGGACGAAAAGCGCTGGTCCCTCGCGGCGCATTCCCTGCAAAACGTCGTGGTCGTCAATGGGTTAAAGTGTATAGTATGAGTTTATGTTATATCTGCAGGAAGTACCTCAGGTGCTGAACACTTCTCTCACACACATTCTTTCACCTTCATGAAAATGATGGTGCATAATTGAAGAAATAAAAAATTCATGACATGACAGAATTACCCACAAGCAATCATACTAAATACGCGGCCGTAAGAAGTAACAAACGTTCAAAATTCTAGTAATTTGCTTTGCACCGCTGCTTTCAGCTGAAAGTATTCAAATTAGGTCATGAAGGGTATTAAAATGAACAGGACTCTATGCTCCCCTCAATTATAGCACGATTCAGGTCTTTTAAAACTGGAAACGAAGTTTCCAGTTGAAGTGGAGGGTTTACGATGCTATCATATCCGCAAGTAACACCCCAAATGCTGAGAGACTCAATTTTCGTTTTCCTCGGAAAGGAAGGTGAAAATTCCGAAAAAATTAAAAGATCATTATATGTTTGGATTCTTCATGAGAAGAGCTTTCCGGTACTTTCAGCTTGATCGGAGTACATGGGCTGAAGTTATGGCAAGGCGACAGTTTGCGACGGATTAATCCGCCGCAAACCGTCGGTCGACCATGAATTAGTAGCAGTATTGTACCTTATAGTCCCACCTTCCATCCTCTTCAATAGCTGAACCTAAGAACTGCCACAGCTGCTCATGGCTGGAGTTAAATTGTGCAGCTCCTGCTGACAGTCTTAAAGTATACTAAACCATACAATCCGATCACGTCTGGTTCGGACAAGGAAACGCTACTTCGCCTCCGCCTGGGTAATGTCGACTGTTTGCGCTCAATTGATAAGGTGGCGTAGTAAACGAAATCGGAAGCATCGGGTTCGTAGTTCGTAGTGATCTCAGTTTCGATGAACACCGTTCACCAAGGGCTTCTGAAGCAACGATTGCAATGTATAATTAGTTCGAATCTCCCATAAAGAGAGATTAGCAGTAGATTATTCTTGAGTATGGCACTGTGGGGTGCAACCCATACACAGTAAAAGTAAGAAACTTTGAAAAAATGCCTAAAATTGTTTAACGAGAAAGGTTATTTTTGAGTAATCAATTTCAGTTACAAACAGATTCGTAGTAATGGAGGTGGAACGTCGTCTCGACAATGAGACGCCTTCCTTCCCATAGAAAGAATTTGCCTCCCTTGCTTTCCAAGATCCCATATTACAACATTGTTCTTAAGCCTGGAAATCCATTTCAATTAAGAATTCAATTCGGGGGGGGGGGGGGGTACTTTTGGAATATCGCAACTCGCGGGGCGGAACAATGTTAATCACCTCATGTTTCTCCAGATTGAAAGTATTCACTATTGAGGCAAAATCAGTTCGTTTGAGGCCGCTTCAGGCAAGTATCTTACCTCATGGCTTTTAAATATTTTCTAAAATTTCTTTCCGCTCTACAGTCAGCTATCTTTCCGCTCTTTGTTGAACGGAGTCCATAACTGTTATTTTTCCTTACTCTATGCACCATAAAGGAGTGTCTGTGTAATAAACGAATCCAAACTACAACGGCTGAGAATCGCGACCGTTGAATGGTAGAAAAGCAAGTGTAATCTAATCTGTTGCACCGTTCTACAGGGTGCGTCAAAATTATAGCGACAAGGTATTAGAATCGTCTCGAACGACTTGTTTACAATTTTAGCGAACTTCCAATGCAACAACGTTCATTGTTCACCTCAGAATTAAAAACATTCAATAAATCTCGAAAATTCCTCCGTCGGTCTCGACGCATGAGTTGAGACGTTCGGGGAAAACATCGACGTGGCACGCAAGTATCGCACGCTGAGCTTGTTCCGCGTCTTCCCAAGAGCTCTTTTCAGCGAATCCACGGAGCGATGAGGTTTCGAGCAAGCCTCTGCCTCCAGAACGGCTCACACACTGTAGCTCATTAGATTTAGTTCGGAGAGCAAGCCGGCCACTCGCTAAAGGCGATTACGTCGGGGAAGTTTTTCTTGCACCACTGTTGCTCGGTAGTCGACCTGTGAGCGGGGGCTCCATCCTACAAGAAGGTCCAGAAGCGGTTTCCAAAGTGAGAATTAGCCCAGGGAGCAGTTTATCCTCTAAATAATGTTCATTCTCGCGACATCCTGCGAGCCGACTGCGATGGCTGTCTCCGAATCCTCTCACGTACCTTCCTTATATTACCCGTGGTAGTGACGGTGGCACGCCTTACTCTTCCGGGTCGGTCGTTCTCAACTCCTAGCTCCCTGTAGCTTTAAATGGTCCTGTGGATGACACCGCGATGCACACCAAGACGCTGGTGGATTTCGCGTGCCGAAACTTCTTAGAGATGAAGTTTGGTGATAGCAGAGCGGTAGCAGGATGACTTAACCATTGTTGCTGTAATAAATTTGAGCGGTTAAATAGTTTGGTATGGTAGGGCCAATATTAAAATAGGGAGAGATTTTGGTGATTGAATTGTGATTTTGAAAAGCGGTCCAAAAAGTGCGCGCATGTGCTGTCACCATAATTATGACGCACCCTCTATGTGAATGCCTCCATTAACACTAATGGTTGAGGTGGTTATTAAAATAGATAAAGATGAAAACCGAGCAAAAGTCGATGCTGCCTGTATCTGTTGGGTAAGCTGTTTCGTTGAATCTAAGAAGTGATTAGATCAGTGGAGAGGTAAGGAAACAGATAAATTGTAATTGAAATACGCAAACACAGCAATTTTGAACCACGAGCAGTTAGACCTTCTAAGAGACTTGAGTCTCCGCGCATTACATGCGATTTACTGATTGTGAGAAGAATAATCGCTATCATTGTGGTTAGCTGTAGCTACACACAAAATGCGAAATTTCAATATGTGTAACATGGGTGTATTGTGAATGTTACCACTAGTAACCCCCAATCTGATTATGTTCCAGATATCCTTAAGAGCATGAGCTCAAACACAACTGAAAATATGGATAATGATCCTTCTGAAATTACATTCCCTTTGGCCATGTCTAAAGTGTACGATCGCTAATACCGAACACAGTAGAGAAGAAAAACGCACATAAGGTGCTAATAACTACAGATGTGTCTAACTTTGCTTTTAGCGAAGTCTGCCTCCGCAACAAACACCTTGCTCTCAGTCAGGTAGATATTGCTGCTTTGCAGTGAAATAGGGTTGGTTACTGTGAAATATGCTTTCATGCTTTCGTTAAACATAATAGCATATAGTGATACATATAAAAATTTCGCGCGATTCGCTTCACTAAGAAAAAAGTTATGATCGAAAAAGCTTAAGAGCGTTTGCCGAAGACTTTTGAGCGCTACTGTATGAAGCAGTAACCTGGTGTGTCGGTTGTTGGGTTTGTGCGCTTGTCGATTTGACACTTTGCCTGTCTGTCGGTAAATTTTACGATTACGATGAAGGTAGTTATACCAAAACCCAGCACTATCCCACATTTCCTTCTTATATGTAAAACAGTAACTCGGTGAGTAGATTAATGGAGTAGAGTAAGTATGGAATGAAGCGAGAATTGTGGAGCGAAGTGAGTACATTGAAGCTATGATTTTGATCTGTATGTCTATTTAATAAGGCGAGTCAATCGAATATTAAACTCGGACCTCATCCTAGCTTCTTGCACGAGGTTATCACCCTCACCCCTGTGACCCCCCCCCCCCCCTCAAGCTTATACCAAAACTATATTTTCTGCCTAGAACAACTCGAAGCACAGGTATGGTCGGGTCCTCCTTTTTCTCTGTACTCAAGCCCTCGATGTTGAATGAAAGCTATGACCCCTCAACTATATTTTATAACTACTTTGTAAAAGTAAGGAGTGGGGCTCGGCGAGAACCAGGCGACCCAACTTGTAGTATCTGATACTTGCAGTGCATTCCGCCATGCACAGCATGAAATGATGTGTTCCGAAGCTCTCTCTTTATGTTAAAATAAGTTTTACCACTTCCATGAAGAATCACCGAGTCACTTCACAAATGATTGGGATTACAATAATTCAAGCCTACCTTATTTGGACAGTCGACGATGTACTTGAAGAGCTTATTTACCGTTCGAATAGTATTTTGCAACACATCAAATCTGCGCAGCCACTCGCTCCGCATGTCATTCATAGCTCTAAAAATACTTCTGCTCGCAGAGTAAAGCAAAACGGATTCCTGAATCAAATGTTGTCCGTGTGATGAACAAGATTTTACTCCTTTGACGTGTCCATTACTAGCGCGTTTTCATAGAGCCAGTAGAACTGCTCGAGTAAATCCAGAGCTTTACGACCACATTCGAATGGAAGATAGAACATATCTACCAACAAGGATATCTGATCAAAATCCGCCAACTCAAACCTGAAAGTGCTCGCTCAGAGAGTGGTAAAAAAAGAAAAATACAAACCACTGAATTGTCAACATACCTGTGCGTGTCGGCCATCACAACATCAGGAGAATCGATCGAATTGGTCACAGCAGCAGCCACTCGCTCGTTCTAAAAAAATCATGATGCCGACACCAAACTTTTTTATTCCAGCATGCCGAGGAATTAAGAACCTAGTTCGGATTTAATAATAGAGATAAATCAAAGTTGAACAAAAAGCGTAGCATCGACGCCATTGCTTTGCCTCTTCTTTCCGATCAAGCTTTACAATACAAAAATTGCGCGTCTAAAACTGGAAATCAGAAAAGGAGCTATGAAGAGTTCTTTTACCTCACATATTGTTTTACTTTCGTAAATTGCACTTTGTTTTACGTGATTGTTACCCTATGTAGGTGCTTCCACGTAGAAAAAGGCCATATTGCTCAATTCACATTAAGAAGCACGGATCCTACTTACTATAACGAGCTTCACTTGTCGTCTGTCTGTCGTTCTGTCTGTGTGTCTGTCACGAAATTCCATAGCTCCTTTAGATCTCCCTGGAGAGAGCGGGTCAAGCGTGGCATGGGTGGGCCATGTCCCAAGAAGTATAAAGCACACACCAGCTTAGCGGAGCCCCACCCACACTGGGCGTGGCGTGCATCGAAATGAGCTGTACTGAGGGCCATGATTTCAAAATCAGTCACAAGACGGCTTCAAAACTGGGGTGTAAGGTGGTTAGAGGTGTGCATTGGGAAGGTAGATCGAACTAGTTAGACCCACCCCCGATGGGCGGGACGTTCTCCAAAAATGCAATGCTTTGAAAAAACATTTATAACTCGGTGTAGAGAAAGCCAAAAGAGCACGAAACAGTTGATGTAGGGGGAGCTTTGTCGGAGGTGTCTCCAGCATAAAGGACGTCAGCGGAGGCCCCCCTACAATGGGCGAAGCTTACCTTGAAGCTCAAATCCCTTCTTACAATTATATACAAAAATTCATAACTCCAGTTTCCATGGACCTAGAGCGTTCAAACTTGGTAGGAGTACAGGCGGCATGACGGCAACACTCATGGTGGTGGTAGAACCGGAGTCCGCGGGTTTGTGTGAAAAATCATAACTCCCGACCTCGTAGACCAAGAGCTTCAAATTTCGTAGGAGCATGGGCAGCAGGGTGGGAACATCTATGGTGGGTGGCAGGACCGGACTCGTCTCACAAGGGGCGGGGTTTGCGTGAAAAATCATAATTGCTGTTCCTGTAGACCTAGAGCGCTCAAATTTGATGGGTGTGCAGGCGAGAGGATGCTGTTCATATTGGCACTCTAACAAGCTGTAGGTAAGCGGTAGTGGGCGTGTGGTACATGCGTTAGCGTGCGTTGGCCAAGTGGTTACGATAAAACTGGCTTCCTGGAATGAGCATGTGGCCCCCAAGAATAGCACGAGGAACATTGTCTGCGTGCTCCAAAATATGGCCGCGTTATGGCGACCTCGTAAAGACTGCACCACTCACAATAATGCGTTAAAACAAATACGAGTAGTACGCTTTGTAGGGGATACTAAGACGATAACAGACGGCCATGCACTTCTACGAAGCCTGAACAACGCGCTTCTTTTTCGAGGGAGCTTTCTTATGCTCCGAACTAAGCCTTCTGTATTATCAATACGCCCAGTGGAATACAGCTTTTGCCTTTGCGCTTTTTATGCCATTGCAGCAGCCGATAGCTCGTCCGGATACCCCTTTTTCACGCTTCAGTCGTCATAACCTATTTTCAGGCCATTTTTCTCTTTCTTAAATCATCATTTTCCTTATATTCCGATTTTTTTCGTGCTTTCTTCGCTACTTTTGCACTATTGTGCACATGACTTCTTTTAGGAGGAGGCGGTGTAGTGTCAGTGCACTATCGCACACGCATGATCATGGATCCGAGTTCAAGATCGACATCCGCCTGCGCCGATTTTCGGATCTTCCTTTCAGTACTGGACTTGCCTGAGAGGATGTAAGCACTGAGTTTCGCATTCGTTGGTCACGGCAAGAAACTGTGCAGGACACAAACGCATCCGAATCGCCACTACGGTTTTCAATAGGAAGTGAAAAAAGAAGGCCCGTCACTTGGATGGGATCGCTTAGCGCCAAGGAACTTTAACCATTTATCCATCCGTCTTCCATAATTTCTTATTACAAAGATACTTTAGAATTATCGCTAAATGTGCCTTTTAAACCAATTTAACAACAAGACCAGGTGAAGGAATTTTTCATTTGCAATGGTTTGTCTTAAAGGCACAGTTCACGATAATTCAATATGCGGGAACGTCAATGCCTTTCCCGCCTTTCGATCGATGTCACGTCATCACGTCAGACGAGTGTCGAGACAATAAAGATTGCAACTATTCGTCCTAAGACCCACACACAATCAGCTAGTCGCCGAGTGATGAGGCTGTGTTTTTCTCTCATTCTTTTTTCCTGTTTTTCTTTTTGCTGTCGCGATCCCTTATTTAATATCCTACTCCTATAGGCTGAAAAGGTGAGCTACTTTTGCTGTTACTAGAGTTTTTTGTTTACTTATGCTTTTAAGTGAATGAATTTTTGCTTACAATAGTCTGTAATTCGTACCAGGACCCACACGTACGCAGTGAGACACACTGTATAGCTCGCCCAAATGCCCCACTCTTCTTCATTTTTTCGGTCTCATTTTCGTCCAGCGGTTTTTTTGAAGACTCTTTTCACTTTGGAAACACCGATCCACGCAGTTTCTCCACCTTCATCGCACTATTTTCGACCTCATCTTCCATTTTCCATCATAAGCTGGATTACCCCAAATTATCGTGAACTGTGCCTTTGAGTCCCATCATGACCGAGCGCAAGCGCTGCAGATGTACTCCTGAATGCTGACCTGATTTGAGTCATGACCTGAGGCTCTTGAAGCAATGAGTATATTGACTATTCAAAATTCCCAGAACCCCTTGAAAAAAAAATGAACATGCCCCGGAAGTTAAACGTCCAATTTCGAAGTGAGGATCTCCGCCAGAAACAAGCAGAAACGTAAGTTACCAGGAACAAAAGTAAATAAATATACAAAACAAAGAGCTCCGTAAACATTTTTAATAAAGGGATTGAAGGAAATCGAGTTAGAACCTTTTGAGAAGACGGTGAAGTTTCCATCGGCTCACCATAACAAGCAGTTAAGGAATTGATTGCGAGTTCCTCATTCAACGACTTGACTCGAGAAAAAAAANAAAAAAAACTTGGTTATGATGAGAAATGTTTCAGAATTAATAAAACTCTTACCGGAGGAATAACAACAGATTTTATAATTTCTTCCAATCGCGCGGGTGACTCCTCCGACAACGCATCTTCTTAAACGAAGAAATGAATTAAGCTGAACTATAACTATAACTACTACAGCATTTGAAACTAACGATCAATCACAGCAGCTACATCGCAAGTGCCCACTGTCTCCTCTTTACTTTCACGGCGCGAAACTCTATAATTAGTGGATGTTATGATTTTCCAACAACCTCAATATCACTTGATGTGAACACTTGTCTTCTTAATCAGCCTAGTGATTATAACGAATGTTTTGGTGTTAGGTGTATTGAAAAACCTGTATAGCTGTGGGTTATTTCATGTTGTATAGTAGTTACAGCAATGTTTAGAGAACCAACAAAATTTTTAGCCGAATAGGAGGGCAACACTTCTGGCTGAATTTAGGCTTGACCGAAAGACTAAAAACAACTCGGAACATAAACAAGCCGAGGAGTGAAAGGCTTTTGCTTAAAAGTGCACTTCACCATCGTTCTGAAAGTTTTTAATAGTACCCACAAGATGTGTAA
Organism: Haemonchus placei; assembly: GCA_900617895.1. Classification (NCBI taxonomy): domain Eukaryota; kingdom Metazoa; phylum Nematoda; class Chromadorea; order Rhabditida; family Trichostrongylidae; genus Haemonchus; species Haemonchus placei. Next base: position 31,322 of record UZAF01017269.1, on the reverse strand, counting down.
GTTTCCAACTTCACTCGGCTGTTGGGGGCTATCGAATACAATACAAATAACGAAAACGAAGCATTAATTGCAAGGTTTTCATTTAAAGTTGGATTTCGACGAATGAGTTTAGTACAAATTGACGAGCATCCTCGAAACTATCCTCATGAGCTCTACGCGCCACACCTTGTGTGTATGCGATGAAGAGAGGATAATTTGTGACTACAGAGATTAAAAATCTAGTTGCAATGGTGTGACATCGTGTTACCATCCAGCAATCGATTCCCCAACCTAGGCAATATAGGGGAGCTACAACAGCGTTAAGAAGCTCCTGAACACGAATACCCTTATTGGCACTGATGACGTCATTTTGGTGATCCTTGTAGCACCCAAGAAAATACAAAAAAAGATATTGCTGAGCAACAAGGTTACGATGCTAACAGAAATCTATGAGCTTACTGTCAAGGAAATCCTACAAACTTCTTATAGTTTACTACCACTGCAATCGAAAATATGTGGGAAAAGCACTAATGCGTATGGAAGTTCAAGATACGCTGAATGAGATATTACTGCTCACTAGAAGCGCCCTTGGAAATCTGTTTGTACACATAACATCTGAGAAGCTCAGGGGTCGTGTACCAAGAAGTTGGGACAAGCCTCACGATTTAGGCAAAACAGTTGCAAAAGTGATTCGCGGCTTCCGGCAGAGTAAAAAATGAAGTGAGGAGAGATGGCAAATCCTTTCGTTCAGAGCTTTCGTGAAAAAATCTGACTATCTTGTTGGCGGTAACGTCCTGGAGTACGCTTGACGTCCCGAGGAGTCCATCCAAGAACCGCCCTAGTCCAACGGTCGTTATTATATTGTATGACGTGTCCAGTAGGCCTGATCTTCTGTTTCTCGGCGCAATGGACGGCATCCCTGACCTTCATTAGCTGACGGAACTCGGAACACCAAATTCCCTTCTGCACTTGCGTGCACAGGGAAATTCTGAGCATGGTACTTACCGAAGCGCGCTGGGTAACCCTACACCATGTTCATCCTGCCTTCATAGACTCCAAGTCTCTGAAACGTATGTAAAAGCAGGAAGAATCGCAGTGTCGAAAAAGAGAGTGCGAAGCCGGAGCTCCTCATCATCGCCTCTACTCCCTCGATCACCTACGCTACATGTCCATCTTCATTTAGAGTTCCCTCTCACTGAAGGATCCCAGCCGGTTGACGAGAGGCTACATAGGGCGTCCTTAGATGGCGGATAGAATAGAAAATCGCCTACCAAGTTGCCAGTACTTGCCCAGAGACGCAGGCGCCTTCAGGGTATGGATTCCATAATTTTGTTGCGCTGGTGAATATATCAGCTGTTTCTCGCAGGTGTATCCTCGCGTATGTGGAGAGTCTGCGGGTGCAGTTGGTATCCTGCCAAACGACTCAACCAAAAGCTTGCAAAGCATCTGGGAGGCGATTCGGCCCGCCTCCAAGAACAAAGTTACTCGTCCACTTCGGGACCGCCAGGCTAGCACCAGGAGTCAACTCAGCCCCCACGTCAAAGAAACAAATGGGCCTCATCCCCTGAATTTGAGGAAGCCCTAAATACGTCAGCGTTGGGTAGGAACGCTAATAGGGGGCTGCTGGAACCTCAGGGCTGCCCAAAAAGGGAAAGACATAGATGGTGATCTGTACTTCCAACGCACGGAAGCGTGTATAGAAGACCTGATGATGCAAGCTAGTAAGATCAAACAGGGCGTCATCGGACTGACCGAAAAGGGAAGGCATCTCCTGCTACACGCTGTATTTGAGACTGGAAAAGAACTGTTTCTTGGAACATGCGACAGAACAGACGTCGGGGTGAAGGCGACCTCGTCAGCACGCACTCGACCATGACCATAGATTCGTACGAAAGCTTAACAACCCGAATCGGACGTTTGCGATTAAGAAGATGTGGCTCATCTCCAGTCTTCGTTGTCTACGCACCAACATGGAGAGGAGCTGGAATCCTTCCATGTGAATCTGTGGGGCCACTACAGAGAAGACCATACTTTCTTCATGGTCAATGTCGGTGATTTCAAAGTCAAGACTGGCCCCAGAAAAACGGCTGAAGAGCTGTACATCGGGACTTACGGAATAGAATGGAATGAGCAGAGTGAAATGTTGTCCGAGTTTATCATCCCGATATACACCATCCACGGTATCTCGCAGTTCCAGAAGCTATCTCATTTGCGATGGCCATGGCACATGGTGGACAGTCCCATAATGAGCTGAACCGCATCACCTTTGATCGGAGGTTTTGCCTGACTTATACCGCTGTTGTTCCAAAGGTCTACATGGGATCGAACCATCGTCTCCTCTGGGGTAGATTCTGCTTCTCAGTGTGTGGAGAAAGAGCTTGAAGTTTAGAAACTAAGCTTCAAGACCTGGGACCATCAATTGGAACCATTTCGCCTTCTGCGAGTGAATGGGGCGATTCCGTTAGCGACAACATCGATGAGAAATACAACCGGCTCGTCGAATATCTTCACGATAGTGCTAGGGAAGCAGAGTCTACAAGTAACCAAGATACGACTCTCTTAGAAAGCTCCTGAGCTGATACTTCAGCATGCAATCAAATGCCCACTCACACTCGAAAACCATTCCACAATATGCTATAGGGTACGACAAAATTATGAAATCAAAACAAGGGGGGGGGGGGGGGGGGGGGGGGGGGGGGGGGGGGGGGNGGGGGGAGGAGAGGCGAAGTTTCAACCGCCCCGAGCTCTTCAATTTGAGATTCGGCTGTTACGCTATTTGGTTCGACATAAACACCTTCATCAGCTATCACTATCATTCCGTTTTTTTCTTAAACGAGGAGAAAGTCATGGAATCTCGCAAACATCTTCAAGGTGTTAGAGCACATATCTATCAACATCTCTCGCTGTTTGAATCTGTCAGGAACTGTATAAGCGTAGTGCTAATGAGTATCAAGGAGTTCGCGGAAATGGGAGTCCTTTCTCATCAATCTCGAAGTAGAAGGCCTACACTTGCGACCACCAAGCTTAACAATAAAAACGTCGCCCATCGTCTACAGGTCCCTTCCCTAAGCCTGAGTTTGCCCGGGTGTGATGCGACTTATCGGTTATGCGGTGTGATGTGATGAGGTATGCTGCTGCACTGCTTTGTTCTCATCATAAAGTACAAGTTTGAACGCCCTAGGGCCAAATTGACAATTTCCGCATAAACCCCGCCACATATGGGCGAGGTCCGGCTCTTCCACCCACCATAGGTGTTCCGATCCTGCCGCCTGTATTCCCAGCAGTTTGAGCGCTCTAAGTCCACAGAGACAGGAGTTTCCGGTCGGGCACACACACCTACACACATCCACACACAAACACACAGACATTAGCGCGATATATATAGTAGGATCAGTGAGACAGTGGTTTAAACAGAGCCCCGATTCCTCAAAGGCAGCAATGCAGAAAGCTCAGAATGAGTTCGGTGCTATCTTCGTCTTCGTCTTGGTCGACGCGCTTCTAGAGCGCCTCCGAGCCTGTGTGAAGTAGATGTAGAATTGTTTCAGAATTAAATAGCGCCTACTAATCTTTCTTCTTGATCTTGGTTTTCTGAAGAGACAAAGAAAACCACTTGTTCTCTATTTTGGGCTCAAACAGCGGCTTTTCGTGGCAATTCTTTTATTTTTTGCCAACCCCGTATATTCAATTACCCACGTGGGAAGTATTGTGGTGGTAAAGCGATGGAACGAATCCAGGTATTCGAATTTGAGATCTGTAATCAACGAAGTAAAGCGTGAAAGTTTCATGAAAGAACGTCATAATATATTTCAACAGACATGGAGTTGAAACAGTTGCCAGTCCTGCTCAGCTCGGCCGAAGGTAAAATGCGTGTATTGATCTTCAATCATTTATGTTGTCGAATCGCAGCACGTTCAACAATTTGTAACCTTTTTCTTGTCCAAACTGACGCTACGCTATGAGATGCTGCGTACAAAACATGCGTTCACAACAGGTTCCTATAACAAGCGACAGATAATCATTCAGAGAGCTCTTGAGAGAACGACTCATAATAGTGGGACTGGAGCAGTGCGTGAAAAAGAGAAGAGCGAGGCAATAAGTGTAGACGTTCGAATAATGAGGGTAACAGAATATTCATTTTTGCCTGCAATAGTAAGCAAATACAATATGTTCATTGGATGTTTCATGTGCATCAAGGTATTAACAAAATATGAGATAGCAATACTTACGGCAGAACATGAAGATTGTTTAAACAGTTGAATTCCTCAGTCCATAACGTAACTGCTCTCTGCAAAGATTGCAGTGGATCATAGACTCGAAGAGAGTCGGGCTTATCCACGGTATTAGGCATGCAACTCTCCGCGTCGTTATTTATTGAGCCTAAAAGGAAAGCAAAAAAATCATACCTATCCTTTTCTCGCATAGTTTGCAGAAATCAAGGTATTGGGTAACATGAGAACGAGCTCTATTTCTTTTAAGATTCAGTAGTCTCAGTCGATAGCAATTTACCTGTAGGTGCGGAGTAAAACACAATTTTGAAACACTCGTCATATAAAGGAGGTATTCCAAATCGCTAAACCCGCACTGATTTCTGATGTTTCTTATACACTCAATGATTTGAATACCACTAAATTTCCCATCTACACTGATTTACAATAATCATAAAGCCACATCCGAAAACCTGAATATCACTAAGGCTCACGTTCCAGGGCATTTCAAGGAAAGGCCTAATATGGAAATTGGGCTCACTCGGACCGTAACTTGTAGACCAACAACGAGTACCATCTTGATAACGTGGGCAATTTTCATACCATTCGGAAAAAGTCACTTTGCCTATATTGCAAATGATAAGGCCACTTCATTTTTCCGTCGTGTTCAAATTACGGCTTACAGAAATGCTTCATTTGTGTCAAGTCTATCATATTCAGGTAATGAGTAAAGAAAAGTTTATCCGATTCCGACAAAGGTCAAACTTTTGCAAAAGAAAAATAGGAACTGCCGAATAGCAAAATCGCGAGCCGATGCCACTCGTTTGTCAACAATTTAATCAAGAATCCTATAGAGTATGGTAACAAAAAAAAAAGCACGGGACGTCTCTCGTTTTTTTCAAAAGGATATAAGCGAAGGATTTTGAGAGAAGCGTTGAATACGATGAAGTCTGTACGGAAATCAAGTCTTTTACGGAACTCAATGTCCCAATGCTACTGTTTGGAACGTGGTAGAAAAAGCCATAGTTTATCGCTGACGGAAATAGGGGAGGCATTCCTAATGACCGAAAAGCACCGCAATACCGGGTTGCTTTTGGCAGAGTTGCATCCTAACCAACAAAAGTAAGAAGCCTTTTCACAACTTGTCGTTTACTCTTCATTCTCCGATGTTTCGTTCTCCAGATTGCTTTTTTTTGAAAATGAAAATGAAAAACATTAGATGTGATATCCCAGATGAAGCAAGCCGGCTCTACTGGCACGATCTGCGAAAGGACAAGTTCAGTTCCCCAGAAGAACTTTCAAGGGAGGAGGAGTCATGGTATGGGCGGCAACTTCTCCTCGTTATTGTCTTCGTAAATGAGGACGTTAACGAGAAGCCGCCGCCGATACCATGACTCCTCCTACTTAAAATGGTTTGTTCCGAAGCTCAACTTTATGGTTTGCTCCGAAGAAGCCCAGCTCTCCCGGTTATCGAGTCATCATGCGCCGTGCTCTTCTTTTTTGGCGTTGGAATTGGCAGCAGAACCTCGTATTAATGCAGGATAGTGCCCCGATTCACGTCAGTCGGTTTAGTCAGCACCAAATGGACCTTTTGCCCTGGCTGGCTAACAGTCCTGACTTGAATCTAATGGAAGACGTATGGGAATTTACGATGGAGAAGATTTATGAAGTAAACAAGCAGCCGGAGGTAACAGTGAGCTGAAGAAAGCAATTGTCAACGGTTGAGGCACCAAGGTGACCAAAACTCATTGGTAACCTTTACTTCAGCTTACGCAAGCGTATTATTTTTATACTTACTAAATCTTTTCATTTTCAAGATGATTCGAATGAATGGGGGCTCAAATAACTACTAATCATGCAACATCCTCCCTCTGCCGTCATTTAGCTGCTGAATGAACGATTTGGCCAGTGGCTTTGTCATTTTGCAATATAGGCAAAGTGACTTTTTCCAAGAAAATTAGCTGTTCACAAGTTACGGTCCGAGTAGGGCACGATTTCCATATTGAGCCTTATCCTGAAGTGCCCTGGAACATGATTTTTGGTGCAATTCATGGGTGGCAACAGAGAGTAGTACAAGCGGCTCGATGGGGGAACAGGGTTGTGAGTTTTTCTACGAGGAAGGCGTGCAGCGCTCGTCACATCTGATAGCGCGCAATGGTGCGCTGTGAAGAGGAAGTTCGATCTTAGAATATTACGGTATTTGCCCCTAAATCACAGTAGCGTGCGCTAGGAGTTCAGGTAGAAATAGCCAACAGTGGAATAGTGTAGAGGTGGTAAGTAAGTAGAGCAGTGCAGGTTGGCGAGGAATATCTCTCTCATTTAAAAAGCAGAATCGGTTGGTCGGTGTGTCGGTCTGTCCGACCGCAAAACATACGATTACGATAAAAGTAGTGATATGGGAAACCTTGCTCTATTCTACATTTCCTTCTTATATATAAGGAAGTAACTTGGTGGGTGAAGCAGAGTGAGTACTGCGGAGTGAGATGAGTGATGTAGAGTGAAGTGGGTACTTCAATACTGTGACTGACACGATCTGCACCGGCATCATGATATGTATGTCTTTACAAAAATGGTGATAATGTAGTTGGGAAACCTCCGCTTGTTTTCAACATGATTTCAACACAAGGAGGATAACCCACAATTGTCCCCATTAACCCTTTGACGACAATGGCGCCCACCGGTGGGTGCCACAATATCTGGCACATGGGACATTGGCACCCAATTTGGGAAGCCACGATACTTTCTTGTTCCTTCCCAATCGCTGAAATCAGTGAGCTAGTGAAAGAATGTTCTGCTGGGACAGTGCCTCCCACCAGTGGGTGTCAGTCGCGCGCGAAAGGAGGGGAGCGTGATCCTATAGGCGCGTCACGTCGAAATCCGGATTGTCGTCAAAGGGTTAAAGTTTCTTAGCCGAGAAGGGGTACCGAGAACATGCAGTTTTGATCTGAGCTTTAGGAGGGAAGGGGTACCGAGAAGGATGAGTCAATTGAATATCCAACTCACCAGTTTGGCTATGCACGGTAACGCGTGCAGTATATGTCGACGGCTACTTATCCACGATGGAGTCATTCAGCAGAATTTTGGATAATCAGAATAAGAGTTTTCTCTAGATTCGAACGCTGAACTGCCTACAGCATCACGCTCGATATACTTGAGCATAGTTATTAAAGGTTGATCATTGCTCCGTCCACCTTAATGCAAACCCTTCCTTTTTTGACTGCTCCTAACCATTTATCCCGCATTTTAGGAAGTTTTCGAAGGGATGCATTTTTGTCCTAGCCCGCTTTCCTCTGCCAGCTCCACCCACTTCGGGCATTTGTTCCATTACCTCTTACCAGTTTTCCCCCGCGCTCTAGAATGTTCTGAACAGAGTTATGAAATTTTGATCTGAGCCCCGCCCACTTCAATGCCAACCCGCCCACTTCGAGAATTTGGCCACATCTGTTCCATTACCTCTTACCAGTTTTCCCCCGCGTTCTAGAATGTTTCTGACCAGAGTTATGAAATTTCGATCTAAGCCCCGCCCACTTTGGAGCTAACCCCGCCCACTTTGGGGATCTAACCACATTTGTCCTGTTACCTCTATCACTTTTTTCCGCATTCTAAAACGTTCCAAAACGAAGTAACACCCATTTTCGAAAAGTGGTATTCGTTTCAACACACGCCCCGCCCCTTGGGGGCGGAGCTCCGCCATGCTCACATGTGCTCTGGACCCGACTTCTCCAGGTGTTTCTTCATGTTATATCGAATTTCCGTACAAACAAACAAACAAACAGATAGACAGAGCGCTTTATATATAGTAAGGATACCCCATCCTAGTTTTTGCACGAGGTAATCATTCCCCCACCCCACCGCTCCTCCCCTACTGAGGCTCAGATTGAAACCCTCAGCTTGAAACCATGTTCTTTCGCCTAGAACCGTTTCTGTGTAGAGGTCGGATCGGCTACACCTTCACTGCACTCTA
>UZAF01017269.1:0-10029 GCA_900617895.1 Haemonchus placei | reverse complement strand
GATGCACTCATTCTTGTTATTCAAGCCCGGATTTCGGTGTCTTATCCAGAAAGCCTCGAGAGTTTTTCTGGCACCAATACTGTCCTCGTAGGCCAAAATCGTGCATTTAACGTCAAAGTCACAACCAGCATGACCTTCTCTTCTGTGCTTCCCAAGCGGTGCAATCGAGCAAGACCTTCGTTTGCTTGCTAAATGTTCTTTCACACGAACGCATAACTGTCTCCCAGTTTCTCCAATATAGCAAGCATCACATGTTAAACACTGAAGCTGGTAAACCACAGCTCTTTGTGCACAGTACAGTAGTGTACAAAAGTATTCCACCATTAAAAAACCTGTATGGCACAGAAGCATTGACGAATAATAGTACAGATGCCCAGGTTTAAAGAAAGGCAAACATGGAAGTCACTGGCGGTTCATTTGCTTTCAGAGATGCAAATCGCAAGAACTTTGCATATCCTAAGATCTCAAAGATGTCAGGAGATAGAGACCGTTAAGATAACCTGCTTCTTCACAATCATATGGCACTCTCCATTGCGGACGATGTTTAAGGTCATCTTTTGGAGCGTAGACGTATGTATTCATCCCAAGCCGGTTAAGCCTAGCAAACAACTGTTTTCTCTGCTCGAAAGTCCATGGCCTTCCATAGAATCCTGAAATAACTTCTTTATTATAAGGAATTCGGTTGGCAAGCTCAACTAAATTCGCGTCCATATTAATAAAAGAAGATGTGAAAAGAAGTTCCTTACTTCCAGCATAAGAAACTGCTGATCACCTCTCGTGCAAAACAGGAAAACATACCTTCAACAACTCCACTTATGAACTCGGCACCAGAATGAGATAGCGACGCACAACTAAACATATGATAAAGATCTTCTCGATGGCTTTCTCAAGCTGTAGATTCAAAGCCCTTCATTACCAAAATTATTTTCTCGCCATCGGTGGTTCAAACATAAGTGGAACGCGGGCGAGAAAATAACAAAACTAAGAAGTCTATAATGCGCAAATAACGGAAATATCTCTCCTTGCAGCACTGGAGGGAAGAAGATGCGAACTTGATGAAGTGGTCAAAGTAGAATATAAGTATAAACCTCAAATTCTGAATTAACCTGCTGCTGATTTTCATATCACAGCCCTCGCCCTGCTGCATTCGGTGTGACATTTTTTGAAGAGCAGAATCGTCATATAATAATAGGTAATGGCATCTTCACCGACAGTGTTACCTTACTGTGTCCATTCATCTAGTAGCGGCATGCTTCGTAAGTGATAACTCGTAATTGTGTACTACGGACGACTTTCACAACATCACGACTAATTTTTCCAACTGTTCGGGAGGTGTGGTCGTTTGGCGCGGCCCTTCGCAGCCACCTTGCCATTGGGGCGCATAGGCTTCAGTTGCCACCCATACAGCGCAATTTCTACGTCGACCATTTCGTCCAAATCGGCCAGCCTCTCGAACTACGATCATATCGAACTAATTAGAGTTTCTCCGCACATAGGTGCGACCCTGATTAGGGAGTGAAGACTAAGAGTTCGTTGAGTTCCTAAACATCCTCATTAATCTAGTTGGAAGTGAAAAAACTGTCTAATCCACATCGCAAGCCACATCTAATTCAATCGCCTCGGTGCTCGGGATCACCACATGTATGTATGTGGGATTATCGGCAGCTCTCAATTCACAGGGGAGGCAGTCGTTTGGCGTGATGGGCGGAACCGAGCCGCCCATTTGAGGCTTTTTGCGGGGTAGACAACTCGTTCAGACCCTCTGGACAAGTGTTGTTGTTTTGGTATACTCAACACTGTTTTATCGCATTACATACAACTACCTGCACTACCATTCATTGACTTTGTGATCGATCATTCTTTGAGAGAAAATATATATATATATATGTCTTAATCAAAGAAAGGAAGTTGCATGGTTTTATTTCAATTATCAAAAGAAGAGTTAATGATTATTGGCAAATATTTGCTTTTACACTTGATAGAGTTCCTTGGATTGATAAGTCGACAAAGGAGTGCTTGAACGTTGCCAAAAAAAAAACTGAAAGAAAGAAGTGACCGGAGAAGGTGGGCAGCTTAAATTTGAAGCCTTGCCCCTGCGAACTCTACAGCACTAGTTGTCTAAAGACATGAACACGAGCGGCTTTATTGACCACTTCTATCAGCTGGAGAGGACAGACAGAGGGTTCCCGATCTGAACGAGTTGTCCACCCCGCAAACCGCCTCAAATGGGCGGCACGACACCGCTCATCGCGCAGAACGACCGCCTGCCGTCTGACGTGATGACTTGGCATCGATCGAGAGGCGGGAAAGCCATTGACGCTCCCGTCCATTGAATTATCGCGAACTGTGCCTTTAAATGACTAAACTCTGTCGAGTCAGGACTCCATCCCCGATTAATTGTAAATTCCCCCTCTGTTCACATGTAGAACAGATGGTGGTNGGACAGACAGAGGGTTCCCGATCTGAACGAGTTGTCCACCCCGCAAACCGCCTCAAATGGGCGGCACGACACCGCTCATCACGCCATACGACATACGCCCTATCACGAATCTTTCGTATGTTTTGAAAAAATTACCGCGCACCCATGGGATTAGTAAGGTCAGCTACTATCTACTGTACTTCGAAATTGAGCCCAAATAATAGGCGCTAAAGTCGTCAGAATAGGTATGGGTTTCGCCGCGCAATTTGCCGCGCGCACCCTCGGACGCACGTTCGTACCGTCCCCCAACCGTCCCCCCTGGGATAAGCTCGTTGTTTACTGTCCTTATCGTAAGCATTGTGCAATTTCGCGTTTGTGGTTTTACGACCGCCCATCAGCTCTTCAACAGGTACTGATCGCTGATGGTTATTTTGTTTGAATCGATTTTCTCCCGCACGAGATGTTCCGTCATGTATCTCTACTGTTTATGACTTTGAATGGGGTTGTAGCGCATGGTGAAGGATTGAATTCTTCTAGGCGAATATGGGAGGCTTCAATCTTGAGGTGTTCGATGCAAAGGAGCCCACTCGCTCCATTATCATTCTTGATAACTTGACTGGTGATGAAACAATTCTCGCCATAAAGAAAAGAATCGCCCAGAAGAGTATGTTCTTTCTTTGTTTTCAACACCAACTATTCAATGCCAGCCGCCGTAATCTAGGCAGAGAAGTAGTTTTAGTACTTTTTCACTTGAACATGTCGTAATCGTTAAATATCATTGACAAGATAACTATTCTTAAGAGCTTGCATTGACCGTCGAACGTCAGTCACTGCGTATTGAACCGAAAGGTAAAGCAGCCCCGGACGAAAAACGGATTGTGGAACTTGGTTTGGCTGCCCAGAATGCGCACCTTTTTGTTCGAGATCTCGGGCCGCAGGTGCCTTGGAAGACGGTAATTCTCTAAAATCTTGTTCCTCACTTCACTTCTTATTATTATTCTTACGTGATTCAAGCAACAAAAAATCCGATGATAAAGCACCGTTTTCCCTACTCGAAAGAATCGCTGCTCGCTTCAAAAATCGCCCCGCAAATGTTACTTTAAGTATTGTATTGCCATGATACAATGCACCTATACGAGCAAAAATCCGAGGAAGATTCGGATGCCGAGAATCTTTGCTTTGTTTACGTGGCTGCTCTTTTTTTTTACATATCCACGCGAACGCATTCTAAGGGCTCCTTTTCTCAATGAAGCATCTTTTCTACCTGTATCACTCATTTAAACTGCCTACTGTTCGTTAATGCAGATTACAAAAGGCATGATATTGCCGGGCTAGGACTATTAATACTGGAGTTTGTCAAATACTGTAGCTTGCAGGTGTTTCTTCTTGAGTATGCTGGACCGCTTCTCATTTATCCAGTGTTCTACTATCGCCCGGAGTTCATTTATGGTGGTTTCTTTTTTTCAAATTAACAACAAGTTTAGAGTAGCTGCTGATTTTTTCTTTGTTTTGACAATTCAACCGTAACTTACTTGGAATTATGATGTAAGAGCTGATGTGCAGGTTCATCAAAGAAACCGTATCACTTTGCCGTTACCTGCGCATTCATTTGTTGGTCAATCCACTACATTAAACGTTTATTTGAAACTCAGTTCATTCATCGTTTCAGTAATGGAACCATGCCTCGATTCAATCTTGTGAAGGTTCGTTTCACTCTTTCGTAGATTATAGACACTTTCCCATTATTTCATTGAAAGATTGGCTCTTTTTGAAGCGTCTCTATCTTATTATGTCATACTTTTCAAGATCTTTTCATCGATGGGTGTTTTCAGAGTTCAACGACATGCGTTGTCTCAACCAGCGACCGATCAACTGGCCGCGTTACTGGCCACGTGTTGACAATACAGTGAAGATTACATTCGAGGCCGCGTGAGCGGTACCGATCAGTGTTCAGTGATGTCATTGCGTGGCCAGTAACTCGGCCGGTCGTCGGTTGAAAAAACCCACGTCGTTGGATCTGAAAGCATCCAACAAAGCCATCTTTCGGTAGCGAACTCCTGTCCGAAAAGTACGTTTTTATACAGAGATGTCTTCACCGTCAAGAAATCCCTAGACCGACACTAATCGATCTTTAGACATGAGCCTGTGCTTAGTCAACTAACTTAAAAAGAGTTCCAATTACAGAATTGTTCATATTATTGGGGATTTGCTGCATTTGTTGCTTATTTTGTCAACCATCCCGCGTATACTCCTCCATACTTCGGTGACAAGCAGGTGTACTTGGGCCTTATTGGATTCGCAATTTCTGAATTCGGTAGGATTTTCTTATGAATTTTCTCAATGACTAGATCTGACTTTTTAACAGTATGTATAAATATACGGAGCGCTTCATAAGTATAATGAACCCTCGAATGTTCATTTCTGGAACCAGCACCGGAACGGCGATGTTTTCAGCACTAGCAAATTCCCGATCTTGAATAGTTCCCTTATATGAACTTTGGCTGCACCATCTTTTACCTTAAAATTTTTTTTACAATTTCCTGCTCCTGGTTTTTCCTATGACCATTTCAGATTTCAGAAATCAAAGTTCATCCTGAACAATTTTAATCGAATTTATTTGAGCTTGAGGAGGTATCTATAGGAAAGAGTGTATAAATACAATTCACATTCAAGAATCATTATGCCTCGAGGTCGACAACTGTCTTTTGGAAAAAACACCAATTTGATTTGGTGTGGTACAGGTTTTACCCATTTGAAGGAATTTTCAGAACCTGGTGTCTGCAGGTGCTGCTGGGGCGCAGGGCTTTACCATCAACAAGAGAATTCTAGGGGCCATCACGAGCAGTACCAGCTCATTCAGCCAAGTCTGGTCGGATTGGCCCTTACGGTGACGGAGCCGCTGTAGGAGAGAAGCAGGCAACCACTGAGTCCTGGAATGGCAGCGAAGTGCTTCGAAGCTTTGTATCCAGTACCTCAAAAGCTTTCCGACATTGCGTTGAAATAAGGAATCTGGGGATTGTCACATCCTTGTGCGACATTCGTATCGCGTACTGCATTGAAATAAGAGCAATTGACAAGACATCAACTCAAAGCAAGGTCAACATCAACCCCAAAATTGTATGCTAGAGTTATTCACGGTGAGCGATTAGCCAGTCGTGTTAGAAACGCACACCTACTCATTCCACTTGCAAATATCTGAGGTTATCTGTTACCTATGAAACGCATTATCATTACCATATATCATATCTGTATATCGAAGAAATATATTCCGATTATTGGTTTTTCGATTTGTGAATCAGGCTTTACTGTATTCCAGGAAATCTTTCGATTCATATCCTGCTTCGCAACCTTCGTCCTCCAGGGACTCGCGAACGGCGTATTCCTTATCCCGACGGGAATCCGATGAGCCTGCTCTTCAACTTTGTTTCGTGTCCCAATTACACGTATGAAGCATTATCATGGCTTTCATTTTCCATCATGGTCCAAAGCGTTCCCAGTGAGTTGAATTCACAAATCGAAAACATTTTTTTTCTAAAACAAAGTGCTTAATTATTCTAACTGATCCGCCTGCCTATCGGTGCGAGGCGACCTTAAATAAGTGACTCGGAGGTCATTATACTGCCTACATATCGTCATTAAGCTAGTAAGAGGTAAGCAAATGGTTCGGATAGTAGGAGTAGGAACTGGAAAAAGTATCCTAAGCAAACTGTTTTGAAAACTAGTTACATTTCCTTTTCAACGACTGAAATGTGAACAAATGAAAAGGATGCTAAGATCATGACTCTGAAGGCACTGTTCACGATGAAGTGGATTGAGATCTGCCGCTAGAATGAATGTGGCCCTCAAGAACATGTAGTGGATGGATCGTTTTGGGGCAGAAAAATGGCCTGGACAGGGCGTAATAAGAGCTGCAAAACCGGTTGAAAGATTGATTGTCGTGCAGGTGAAATTTCTTACTTATACAGTACGCGGAATGTGTGTATATGTGTGTATGTGCGTATTTGTGTGCTGTGTCGGATCGGGAGTGACACTTGCGCAAAAAATGTTAATTCAAGTTTTGAACGATCGGATTTGGAGGAGTACAATAGACATGATGGGAATACTTATGGGAGGTGGCATGGTAAGGAAGAAGGGGCAGGACCATGCGTAAAATGAGCGTAATCTCAGTGTATCTCAGTTATCAATATGAAAAAAGGAAATGGATCGATTCCTTCAAACGCACATGAGTTGAACAGAACTTCGCTCATGGTGAGCGAGGCGCTCACGAAGTGTGTCGGGCGTGTGTGCGTGTTTAGCCGAAGATTTCCACCTCCTGGTTATTCTACCAGAGAGTCCAAATTTGGATGAGACACAAACGACAGATCATTTACGTCAAAAGAAGGAGCACCCGATGTCAGCGCGGGGATCTGACTGGTGAAATATAAAACGAAACGAATTAGCCGTTTGCTTCATACATCCCCGTTTCCACAGTACTACCCATTACCACCTGTTTTCAGGTAACTCATGCAATAGCGATGGAAAATAGGTTAACGATGGTTGCCGATAGAAAGTCACAGAACGCCATTTGGCGATTTATTTTTCACGTCTTTGCTAGATCTCTCAAGATTTGGGTGAAACTCAGCATCATGAGACGAGATCATCGAGAATATGAGAGGTAGTGCTCTATATGGGAATTAGATATTGTGTCAAGCCTTGCCTGTATACTGGAAACCCATGTGCATCCATGCGATTGTGACTGGTTGAGTATATTCGTTCCAACAGGAAGCGTTTGAGCAGTGATGCTCAGCTCTTTTGGGTCCATAGCTTAGGCACCAGGGAGTAGTGCGTTGTTCTTGGAGGGTGGCTATGGGTAAAAAGTCCTCACCGAGCAAATCCGCCTACTATACATTGTATGCTTCATTTGGCTTTGCAATAGTCTCTAGTCTCCCTAGTCTCATCTTTCTAGGAGTTTCATTGTCCCCCTTTCTTTGAAGGCTCTAGACTTTGAATTGAAACCGGTTATTTTTGCTTCTTGCAGTCCCCCGCAAAATCGAAGAATTTTCCATGAAAGGAGTTCCACGATGATCTGAACAAATGGTCTGGTGGTGCTATGTCTGCACTATATAAGGATGCGGTAGGACATCATGTCTTGACCAGTATTTTTGAACGAGTGGTCAAAGATACCGGTCTGGCGTTGGCCTGTTGAGAGACCCCACCCTTACAATTGGCTACTTCTGGACGCTTCTGTACTATTCTGCTTTCGACTTATGCAGCTAAGTACAGTATCTTTCAAATGGGATCCTTTTGCGGGAGCTGTAACAGCTTACAACAGCAATTCCCTCTCAGTCCTACCAGCAAAGGAGCACATTCAGCACATGAATTTCGTTTTAAGAGTGGTTAGTTGCGGTTCATTGCGATTACATGGCATTTGTTTCCGCTCCACGTCGTGCTCACCCATTTCTTATGTAATTTCACCATACGTTTCGGGAAAGGCTGGGGATTTTCTTTATGTTCAAGCAATGAGTCGCACACGGGAGGGCGGTTTGAGAGGTTGCACCGGCTCAATTTGTGAGGCACCTAAACATCTAGGCGGCTTACAAAACCAAGTATGACCAAATGATCGTAAATAATCGAAATTGACACCGTGAGCCTCTCGGCTACTTCATAAGTAGTTTTGCGCCAATTCGTTTCGATTGAGATCCTGATGTCGTTATCATCTTGACATCTGAGGATGGTCTCCACTAACGTAGCCAAACTTTGTTATCTTTTCACTTTTTCTAAATTTTGCAAGCCAATCACACTGTGCCATCCCGGTGTGTTTCCGTAGAGCATTGTCTATATTCTTTCAGTTTGAGCTGCTCTCTTGCTTATGTGGTAGAAAAAGGTGTGTCAAAAAGTTAGGCGTCAAAAGTGCTCTCCATGATTCTTCACTTTCATACCAGCTCACGCCATCTCTAACCCGGTAAAACATAGCGTACTTCAGATGGAAATGTTGAGGAGCATTTACCTTTCCAAAAAACATTTAACTTGTTGATGTTTTATCAAAGAAGCCTCATAAAGGAATTGATAAACCAAGTGCATCCCAAATGGGCGGGCATTCCGATAGACGTCTTTTTTCTGTTCTGCTTACTAAGCTGGGAACAAAACACGCGAATTTTATAAAATAATTTCCGGGCATTTGAAGTTCATTGCGGTACATTCACCGTCTTAGTGAGAAACCGTACCTGTAGCAAATACAACCGTCTGGATTTATTCGAAGTTTTAATCGTTTTCGAAAGAAGATCCTTCACATACTAACGTTTTCATCAATGTACTTAAATAGAATTTTTATGACCAATCTTATGAGTGTGTATGCTGTGCACGGTAGTGAAACTCCCTTTCAATAGTGCAACCTCTTTGGTTAAACAAACGTTTCACTGAACACTAGTTCTCTAGTTTTGCTATGCCCTTCATTTACTTACTCTCTACTCATTCAGTGAGATGGGATTAGTTTAAAGGCACAGTTCACGATAATTTTGGGTAATCCATATTATGATGAAAATGGAAGACAAGGTCGTAAATAGTGCGATGAAACTGCGTGAATCGGTGTTTCCAAAGTGAAAAAAGGCTTCAAAAAACTGTTAAAAAGGGGGCTGGAAGAGAATGAGACCAGGAAATGAAGAAGAGTGAGACGTTCGGACGAGCTATACAATGTGTCTCACTGCGTACGTGTGGGTCCTGGTACGAATAACAGACTATGGTGAGCAAAAACTCATTCACTTATAAGCATAAGTAAACAAGAAAACCCTAGAAACAGCAAAAGTAGCTCGCCTCTTCAGCCTTGGGAGTAGGAAATTAAATAAGGGATCGCGGCAGCAAAAAGAATAACAGAGGGAAAAAGAATGGGAGAAAAATACCGCCTCATCACTCGGCGACCAGCTGACTGTGTGTGGGTCCTAGAACGAATAGTTGCAATCTGTATTGTCTCGACACTCGTCTGACGTGATGACGTGACATCGATCGAGAGGCGGGAAAGCCATTGACGTGCCCGCCCATTGAATTATCGTGAACTGTGCTTTTAATAACTTCGAGTTTTCATAACTTTTACCTTATTATATACGTGTATACCTAATTCGTGTCGTCTCGCCTCTAGGCACGCAGCAACTCTAATGAGGTCAGTCTGTGTAGTACAAAAAATTTACTCGTTAGAATCTCAAAAACAACTTCGGAACTTTAGGGTTTTAGAATTTTATTGCATGTGCGGCGCACATGAATGGAACAAATTAAACAATCACTTAAACCACAAGCAATCTGCAGCAGAAGCTCAATTAACAATTGAAAAACTATTGAAAACCACCAGAACGGACGATATCGAGATAGCAGAAATAAAGAACAGAAGAATAGATTTAGATAAATAGATACTTGATTAGATAAACTTATAGGTTTTAACATTCGCCTCTTACAACTCGAACACCCAAACTTCCCAGCCGAGAAACGAACCTTATGCGGTTCCACCAACGTTGTCGTCCCACTCTATTCCGTGAACAAGGGGTCAATGAAACACATTGACGATCGTTAGATAAAATTGTAAAAATTGTTTGCTTTGTGCGAGATGGTTCAGTGGTTTTGTGTGTGATTAGTTTTATGAGTAA